>JAKEKT010000106.1:0-118366 GCA_021495925.1 Diplodia intermedia | reverse complement strand
CGGCGCGACTCATCTGGCAGCCACGGCGGCGTAACTTTTGAACGCGACGCGCCCGCCATGATGCCCAGCCGTAGCATCTTCCTCGCCGTTTGAACCTTCCCCCCCCCCTCTTTCTTTTTGATGAGCACACGCATAACAGGATTCAGTACCTATTAGTAGACGGGCTGTCACGGGCTTCAAATCTTCTAGACGATGGATTTGGCCGCTCTGAGTGACCTGGGCCTAAGGGTTACAAGCTCAGTTTCATCTACGCCTTTCAGTGTTCACATCACCAAACGTGGAGGGAACTCAATTGGCTAATGTGCCTGATTATTCTTGGCTTGCTCTTTTACTTGAGATATTTTCATCATTCGTCAAAGCAGCTTACAGCTTCGCTTGCCTCAACCTACAGCACGTCAGACATGAGTTAAAAAAGAACACCATCCCCGGCTACTACTCACAGCTTACCTGTCCCTGCCAAAAGAGGGCTTGGCGGCGGGCTTGTTGTCCAAGATGGTCTCAATCTCCTCCATGACCTCGGGGGTGAGCTTGTCGAGGAGCTTCAAAGCCTTGCAGTTGTCGTGGATCTGCTCGACCTTGGTAGCACCGAGAATGACGGTGCTGACGTTGGGGTTCTTGGCGGCCCAGGCGAGGGCGAGCTGGGTGGTGGAGCCGCCCAGACGCTCGGCCACGGCCGTCAGCTTCTTGACCTTCTCGATCTTGGCCTGGCCCTCGGGCTCCTTGAGCGACTTGATGGTGTTCTCGAAGAAGGCCTTGTTGTTGGCGAAGCGCGAGTCCTCGGGGATGCCGTCGTTGTACTTGCCCGTCAGGAGACCCGAGGCCAGCGGGCTCCAGATGGTGGTGCCGTACTGGAACTGCTTGAACAGCGGGTCGTACTCGACCTCGAAGCGCTCGCGGTGGAAGGCGTTGTACTGCGGCTGCTCGGCGATGGGCGCGATCAGGTTGTACTTCTCGGCGATCAACGTGGCCTCGGTGATCTGGGCGGCGCTCCACTCGGAGGTGCCTGGATGGTTGTATCAGCAAAATACCACGCACGGATTCGGCGAATGGGACGTACCCCAGTAGTAGGCGAGGTTCAGGTTGCGGATGACCTGGGTGAAGCCCTCGACAATCTCCTTCATGGGGGTGCTGCGACTGGTCAGCATTCAGGCTGAATGAATACGAGAATACGGAGCTAGTACCCAATGTCAGGACGGTGAGCGAGGACGATGTCGACGTAAGGCTGCTGGAGGCGGTCCAGGCAGGACTTGAGGCCCTCGACGACGTGCTTGCGGGAGAGGCCACGGGTGTTGGGCTCCTTCCTGCCGGTGCCAAAGAAGACCTTGGTGGACAGGACGTATTCGTCGCGGGGCCAGTCGAGCTCCTTCAGGGCCTGGCCCATCTCGATCTCGCACTGGCCGTTGGCGTAGACCTCGGCCGTGTCGAAGAAGTTGATGCCGTTGTCCCAGGCGGCCTGCAGGCACTCCTTGACAATGTTGCCCTTCTGGGTGCCGCCGTAGGTCAGCCAGCCGCCGAGGGAGAAGACGGAGACCTTGAGGCCGGTGGGGCCCAGGTGCCTGAAAGGCATGTCCTTGGGGTCGAAAACGCTGCGGACGGCCATTGCTGCGGTGGGGGTGCGGTCGAGGAGGGCGGTGCTGGAGAATTGGGTGAGACGGAGAGGCGCGGAGCTGTGTCGAGAGGAGGAGCGCACCGTGTTGTCGAAAAGTGGGATTTGACTCGCACGTCATGATTGATTGGCGACGGAGCTACAGCCTTCTCCGGCAGCCTTAACCCCGCCCGGCTGATAAATTGCGAGCCGCGGGTGCAGTGGCGGGGGAGCCCCGCGATGTGACGCCGGCAGCTGCGCGAGACGGGCTGCATGGTGAGGGGGACGGAGGGTTGCCGTGTGATGCATGATGCCGATGATAATATTTATATGGTGCATCGTCGGGAATGACAGAGCGAGCTGTCAGCAGGAGCTCCTTCCTGAGCTCGATGACGCCAAGCCCGCTCAAGCTCTCCGCACGGGCCCTCGCCGCTGTCAATGTCAACCCCGCCTCTCTGCCATCCCGTCTCATCTCTCCCCTAGTCGTAGTAGGTCGCCCTGACGCCATTGACGATTACATGCTCGTTCTTCCCCTTCTCCGGCACCTTCGTCACGTTCGTCTTGACTCTGCCCTTCACCCACTGCCCCGCCGTGATGCCCACGGCCGCCTCGTCCTTGACCTGGTCGTACCCCAATCTCTCCAACACGCCGCTCTCGACCGGCCGCAGCTCCGTATCATCCGTCGGCCTGACAAAGTACAGCACGCCGTGGCGATCGACGTCAGCCTGGTCCGGCGGCGGCGCAACGACGCGGTGCACGCTGCTCTTGAGAAAGCCATTGGTGACAAAATCCAAGTAATCCGCCAGGTTGACCGTGATGCTCGCTGGGTGCGGCTTGACGTACTTCCACTCGCCCTGCGGCGTGCGCACCTGCAGCGACGCCACCGGCTGCCGGAACAGCAGCGTCAGGCTGCCGAAGTCGGTGTGCCCCTTCACCCACACGTTCTCCAGCTCGGCGTTGTCCTGCGCGCTGCGCTTGTGGTACTTCATGTACCGCAGGTGGCAGTCGCTCTGGTCCCCGTACCGGTGCCGCTCCAGGAAGTAGTCCTCTGGCAGCTCCAGCACCATGGCGACGAGCACGAGGAGCTTCTGCACGATTGAGTCGAACATGTGGCGCGCGAACCGCTCGATCTCGGCCTTGTGCTGCTTGATGATGGCCGGGTGCTCCAGCTGCTCGTAGGCCGGGATGAACTTGGGCATGTTGTAGATCTCCGTGTTGTCGAACTTGCCCGGCCGGATCTCTCGCAGCCCCAGTGGCTTGTAGCCGTTGTAGCTGCCCTCTTCCAGGTTGGCGCGGTACTTCAGCTTCTCTTCCATGGGGAGCTGGAAGAGTTTTTTGCCAATGGCGAATTGATGGTCCACCTCTTCTTGCGTCAATCCGAAGTTGATGATGTAGAAGAAGCCTGGTCGACATTAGTGACTGTCCCTACAATTGGCCACGCAATACTCACCAACATTCTGAATAGCTTTGAAAAGTTGATCGGCCAACTTTTGCTTGCCTCCGGGAGCATCGAATTGCGACAAATCAAGCGTCGCGAGGTCCGCCCAATCCACTGTCGGCTCGAATCAGCAAAAAGGTTGCAGAGAATTCTCAGCAAGGCACGTACACTCATGCTTCGTCTCCGGCACCTGGATGTACCGAGGCAGCTCTGGCACTGTTCTGACCGTCTCAACCTCTGTAGCCATGTTGGAAGTCCGTGTGACGCGAGGCTTTGCAAAGCAAACAGACGATTCATTGATCGCAGGTTGGCCGCCTTAAGAAAGCGCACAGCACGCAGGGAACTTGGACCACCACAATTCCCTGCATCTCGTATCATCTGACAGAAGCCTCTACTACTTCCAATCATTTCGTGTGGATGCGGTACGTACCTGGGGCATGCTGCTCGGTTTTCCAAACGTGGGTGATATTCGTGCGATTTCCCCGCAAGCACGTCAGCGACCGGTCCTGCAACTACGCGGCATTGCACCTACACAGCGGATGGCAAACTTCTCTGGCCCTCTCGGCCTGTGCTGAAGAAACTATTGTACCCTACTGACGTAGATAGTTGAATCCAACGTCCAGATACAGATGTGAGCTTTAATGGCGGACGACTTCGTCCAGATATTAAATTCAGCCACCCACGTATGAAGAATTTAGCGTCGTCTGCGAGGCTCTGAGGACTGAAATCTTGTGGAACCTCTATGCCTAAACACCTAAGGATGATACTTAAGAAAAACCATGCCAGTCACTTGGATTCGGTTCAAGGTTCCAGGTATTGGCGTCCACTCGCAACGATTGTCCGTATTATACTTGCATCAAAGAGGCTAAATCCCATTGCATTACGATTAAAGGTGCTCTAGAGCTCTGCTGATAGTTTCCTTTTCTCCCTACATTGAGTGTTTGATATTTGAGCCTCAAAATTGTAGGAGAACCGAAACGAGGGACCGCGAAAATTAAAGAATGTGTCGCTGTGAAATTCCACATCAGGAAAAAGTCTCGCACAGGGTGAAGACACATGAGCTTCTCTGCTATTAGTAACGTCCATCTCATCCGAAACGCTTTGTATATACCGACACGACGACTATTGAGAGTGAAGAAGATTTTCCCCTCGGAACGACCACACTCAACCACGTCATTTTCACCGTAACACAAGTCTTTCGAATCAGCGTGCACCCCATTCGCGGCTGTCAATATGCCGTTAGATTGTAACCCAACGATATAATGTCCCCCACCTTCAATGCTAACCCCAATTGAAACAACTCTATAACACTATTATCAGCTTGATTTTGAGTGAGCCATACTGCATAATACACTCACGTATTCCGATTGTTTAAATCAAGGATTTTGATTTCAAAGTATTCGCATGACGCGTCAGCGGTAAATGGATGGTCGGATACTACGGCATTACTCCGTAGTTCTTTGCCTGTATGGATTATACCATTAACGTTAAGAGTGAAATGTGAAATGATACTTCTATACTCACCTACATCCACTATTCGATTTTCCGCATCAATAGTGCGTACCTCTCCAAAAGTGCAGCCAAATTAATAGAAATCTCCGCTGTACACGCTTCCAGTTGCCGGGTAAAGTACCCTTTGTCTTCGCATTCCGAGATGAGATACTCTTTGACAGAGAAATGCGCGAGCCGAACTTCGCGTTCCCCTTCATCGATCGTCACCAGACTGGAGCAAAGTCTCAAGATACTCCGGTAGTCGGGCATTCGGTTATTCGGGTGGAACTTAACGGTTTCGTCCAGCGTCACGGCCAGGATGTCGACCGCTTCATCAATCTTCAGTGGCCTCCTTCCGTAGACGAGATATTGCAGAATCCTTGCCGAATCTTCCCGATGGCATGCGGGTATGTCGTCCAGAACACGCTTGTACGTCTCGTTAAGCGTCTTTGGGAGGGAAATACAAAGCGGTACAGCTGGCTTGTTGCATGTAGGACTTCGATTAGCAAATACGTTTGCTGCCTGGTCGTTTGATTGAAAATGGTCAACGCAATTCGTTTGATGCTGAATTGTTGAGCAATCAACTTGTCCTGGAAGCAGTACCTTAACAAGCCGCGTACTACCAAGTATGTTAATGACCTTGGCAAGAAGCTTAGAGCTGCTGGCTTCATCGCAACACTGGCGCCGTCCACCATCCTTGTATGCCACAAACGACTATGGGTCCGATTGATGCATGTCCAGGAAAACTGGAGCCAGAGAATGTCTTGACGCGGTAGACAATATTTTCCAAAAGAGCATATGTTGCATCAGGCAAGGCTGGTTTGGACAGTACGCAGTGGGCGTGTCTTGTCCTAGCGTTTTGTAAAGCCCCTCTGGCCTTAGCGGGATGGTTACGTAACTGCACCACAGATAATAACCAGGAGAACGAAGTGCTTCGATTTCCTCGGACATCAAAAAGTCAGCGAGGAGTACCTTTGAAAATGCAGCTACAGCGTTTCGAGCGGTTCCAAAGATAGACTCAGCGTAGTACGTCCGTTATATCAGCCCCCTCATCGAGAAAGAATCCAAACGAAAGGGCCGGATATGACCCCGTACGCCAGTTGTCCTGGCCAACTTTGCTCTTGGGTGTTTTTTGTGTTCGGCGATGCTCCGGCCGAATGTGTGACGATGATTTCTAAGCAGAGAAGGGGCTGCTCTCGCTCAACGTCACTTGCCAACCATTTACTGATCAAGCACTACCTCCATCTCAGCCCTGTACGACTTTAAATCTCAGCTCTTCTCGTAACGTCGCTTTCCCGACTCAGGCAGCAATTCCCCCAACCCAAGTCCTCCAACAGCTTCTCGCTCCTCCCCGTCGACCAAACCTTCCTTCGCCAATCCAGCCACTTCCAACCAATCCATCCCCAACCATCGGAAAGAAGAGAATAGAGAACAAAAAAGGGGAACGAAAAAAAAAAACATCCAACCCGAGAACCACACCAGCAAACCACCAGCAAACCACCACCACCACCACCACCACCACCCCCAAAAATGGCCGCCTCCACCGACACCAAACTCTTCCACCCCCTCCGCCTCACCCCCACCCTCACCACCGCCCACCGCATCGTCATGGCGCCCCTCACCCGCCTCCGCAACACCGCCACCACCCACACGCCCCTCCCGATGACCGTCCCCTACTACGCCCAGCGCGCCTGCGTCCCCGGCACGCTCCTCATCAGCGAAGCGTGCCAGATCTCGCCCGCGCACGGCGGCATGCCTTACGCGCCGGGCATCTGGGCGCCCGCGCACGTCGCCGCGTGGCGCGCCGTCGTCGCCGCCGTGCACGGCGCGGGGTGCGCGATCGTGTGTCAGCTGTGGGCGCCGGGGCGGGCGGCGGGCGCGGGGGAGGCGGGGGAGGCGTTTGTCAGTGCGAGTGCGGTGGCGATGCCCGGGGAGGGGCGGCCGGTGCCCAGGGCGATGGGGGAGGAGGAGGTGATGGCCGCGATCAGGGATTTCGGGGACGCGGCGAGGCGCGCGGTGGGGGAGTGCGGGTTCGATGGGGTGGAGGTGCATGGCGCGAATGGGTACCTGGTCGATCAGTTCGTGCAGGATACGTGCAATCGGAGGGAGGATGGGTGGGGCGGGAGCGTCGAGGGCAGGGCGCGGTTCGCGGTCGAGGTGGTGAGGGAGGTGGTGCGGGCGGTCGGCGGCGACGCGGCGAAGGTGGGGTTTAGGATTAGCCCGTGGAGCACGTTTCAGGGGATGCGCATGGAGGACCCCGTGCCGCAGTTTACGTACCTGATCGGGGCGCTGAGGGAGATGGGCGTGGGGTACTTGCATGTGGTCGAGTCGCGGGTGGTGAACAATGAGGATACGGAGAAGACGGAGGGCATCGAGTTCGCGCTCGAGGCGTGGGGAAAGGACAGGCCGGTGCTGGTGGCGGGTGGGTTCGATGGGGAGTCGGCGAGGAAGGCGGTGGATGAGGAGTACAAGGATTGGGATGTCGGGGTCGTGTTTGGCAGGTACTTCTTGTCGACGCCGGACCTGGTGTACAGGTTGAAGAACGGGCTGGAGCCGAATCCGTACGATCGGTCGACTTTCTACACCCCGATGCAGGAGAAGGGTTACTTGGACTACCCGTTCAGTGAGGAGTTTGAGGCTGAGAAGACCCGGGTTGGCGCTTAGAGGGTTTGCATGCTGTTTTGCGAGACAAGATTATGGACTTTGTCCAAAATTCCAGAGTAAAGGATATATTCAGAAATAGTTGTCAGTGTGAAACTTTATAGCCAC
Organism: Diplodia intermedia; assembly: GCA_021495925.1. Taxonomy (NCBI): domain Eukaryota; kingdom Fungi; phylum Ascomycota; class Dothideomycetes; order Botryosphaeriales; family Botryosphaeriaceae; genus Diplodia; species Diplodia intermedia. The sequence goes on along the minus strand of JAKEKT010000106.1, from coordinate 111,083 downwards.
TCTGAATGTCTTTGAAGTAGAGTAGCTACCAGGGCGCTGTCGCCACCGCAGCATCAGAATCATGTTCGAATTTGCATGTCAAAAATCAGCCTGACGTTTCACTCGTAGACACAGCCGTCTGAGGCTCTTGCTCGATGGAATCGCGGGACTGGAAGAAGATTCTGCCCCCATTGGAGAGCTGGCCTGCCAAAGCATGTCGAGTACGGTACAGCGAGGTAAGACGAGACGGACAGGAAGACGAGAAGGCCATCATCAGGCTATCTCCGGCGTCGGTCAGATCCGCCATGACGACATTCTCCAGTAGGCGATCCAAAGCAATGAAATCCAGGACAGCAATCCATGCAGCATCGGTACGAGCATGTCCCGGTTGACGATGATGCCGCCTTGATGTCCCAAAGAGGAAGGCTGATTGAGGCGAGACGCGACGCGACACGACGCGATCCGGAGCGCGGATGCGCGAGACCGAAGGCGGTCTAGCGCAAGGGTCCCAGGTCGATCACTGCATCATCGATGAGATCTCGTACCTTTTGTACCTCGTCGATTTCCAAAGGGTGCTCTGGTGGTGTTGGTGGGCCAGCCTTTCTTTTTCCGGGCGATGTGATGATATGAGTCTATGACGGCATGGTGGATGTCACCTACCAGCCGTCAAGCGACCACGGAACGCTCTTAAGCTCGCTGGCTGCGCGGGCGGCTTGTACCTGAGACATCAATTCTACATGCTCCTGCGACGCCTGCCTATTGTAAAGCTGTCGAACCAAGCCCTTCGTTGTTGTCGTCCAAACTTTGAACGTCTCGCATTCCGTCCGTTGCACACGACCGCCATCTTCAACATGCCTTCCACGGACAAGTACACCGACCCCGAGCTCCGCGATGAGGTCAAGGAGGAAATCCATCAGAGTGACAAGGGCGGCGCACCGGGCCAATGGTCTGCGCGCAAGGTCAGTGACCTACCTCTCCTGCTGCAGCTTTGCGAATGACTGACACGCAGCAATTGCAGGCGCAAATGATGGCGTCGGAGTACAAGAAGCGAGGCGGCGGCTACACCACAGACAAGAAGGACCAGGACGAGTCGCAACAGCACCTCTCCAAGTGGGGCGAGGAAGAGTGGCAGACGAAGGAAGGAAGTGCACATGCGAAGCAGGAAGATGGCACGCAGAAGCGTTACCTGCCCAAGAAGGCTTGGGAGAACATGACCGAGGGAGAGAAGGAGGCGACCGACGAGAAGAAGCAGGAGGAGAGCAAGGAGGGGAAACAGTTTGTCGGCAACATTCAGAAGGCCAAGGAAAGCCGGAAGAAGGCGAACGAGGAAGAAGATGAGGAGTATGCGGTCAAGAAGCAGAACGAGAAGGCCGCTGTTGAAGATGGCCCGGCAGAGGAAATCGACGAAGAGGATGAAGAGTATATCGAGGACGAAGAGGGTTCTGAAGGGGAGAACTCTGAAGGGGAGAACTCTGAAGGGGAGAACTCTGAAGGGGAGAACTCTGAAGGGGAGGACTCTGCAAAGGAGGATGACAAGGAAAACACTCCGAAGGGAAAGAAGCGCGGGCGGCCTGCAAAATCGGAGTCGGCTACCAACAAGAAACAGAAGAGTAATTCTGGCAAAGCGAAGCAGAGCGAATTGAAGCAAGGCGGGAACAAATCAAACGAGACGGTCGGTTCGCGGCACGACGAAGCCGACGCGCCTGCGGAGCAAGGGTCCAACGACCGTCTCCCGGCGAAGGGACAGCAGGTTCACTGGAAGTCCCTGCCTGGCTGGGTGGATGGAGAGGTCATTGAGATCGTGACGGAGCACAAGAAGGTCGAGGGCAAGGATGTCAAGGCTAGCGAAGGTGATGCGAGGATTGTGCTGAAGAGCAAGTCGTCGGGAAAGATCTGCGTGCACAAGCCCGAGGCCGTCTACTTTGATTGAAAGGCATTGAAATGCAATTGGGGGTCCAGGCTAGCCGCAAATGGTAATCCGTCAAGCATCGATATTTGCTGATCGCATTCTCGCACGCGTGATGATACTGAGAGCAATATCGACGTGTGCGCAGTGCCGCTGGTGGAGATGAGCGGTGCCGATTGCCACCACAGCAGAGCGCCACGCGTGCCCGTGTCAAGGTGGCATCCAAACAAAGGCTCAGTGTTTATTTACCGGCGCACGCAGGTGGCAGCCCGCAGGGGGGAGGCAGGGTCAGCCAATTGGCGAAGCGCACGCCGGTCTCAGGAGCAGGGAGCCCGTTGAAGCGGCGAGTCGTCGGGGGTTGCTGGGCGCGGGCGGGCCGCTCGAGCCAGCTGTGGTGCCTAGGAGCTGCCCTCCTCTTTCTCAAGCCATCACCGTCCTCTGCTGCCTCTGCGCAACCCACTCACTTTCTTCTCTCGTGCTTCGTGCAACACACTCACTCCTTCACCTGTTGTCACCACCACCTGCGCCTGCCAACGCCGCATCGCTCCCTTCAGCAAACGCAATCCTCGCACTGTCGCACGCTTCGCCCGCGCCTACCTCACCATGTATCTCACCGACGAGATCTTCAAGACCACCGACGCCGCCGCCACCGCGGACCATCCTTACAACTCTCCTTCCACCCAGCCCATGGACAGCAACACGCCTTCCGCCGAGCACCTGGGCAAGAGGAAGCGCGGCGCCGCCGGCGACCACGAGTACACCACCAACACTGTGTAAGCCAGACCCTCCCTCCGTCCCTCCCACCCCAAGGCTCCCCTCCCACAACCGAAAACGCGAAAAGAAGGAACCCCACCGACTCTAACCAGAAGTCCAACCCAGACCCATCAAAAACATCAAGATCCTCCCCACCCACCTCGACCCATTCGACGACTACCCACCACCACCGCCGCCCTACTCCTCCCCAACCGCCAACCCGGCAACCCTCTACCCCTCCCCTCCCCGCCACCGCAAAACCCTTCTCCCCCGCATATTCGCGCCGCAGCAGCAGCAGCAACCCCGCCGTAACAGCAACAACACTTACCTACACGCCCCCGTCCGCCCTACACAGCGCTCCCCCGTCGTCGCCTTCGACACCCACAACCACCACCGCCACAACAGCGCCGTCGCCGCCCGCCCAACCCGCCAACCATCGACGACGACGACAACATCGACAACCGACCTCACCCCCTGCCACTGCTGCCACCGCGCCCCCCGCCAGAAACCCGACTTGGACAACTACTCGGCGTGCGCGGCGTGCGGCGCGCGCACGTGCTACATCTGCATGCGGGTGTGTGAGAGGAGGGTCGGCTGTGGCAGTGGCAGTGGCAGCGGTGGCAGCGGCGGCAACCTCTACGCTACCTCGGACCGAAACGGAAACGGAGACGGAAACGGAAACGGAAACGGAGAAGACGCAGACAGTGGCAGGAAGATCTGTCGCGAGTGCTGCGTTGAGAAAGGGCCGGAGGGGGAGACGTGGTGTTTTGAGTGCGTGGCGGTGGGTGGTGGTGGTGGGGCTGAGAGGGGGGGAGAGGAGGAGGCGGAGGCGGAGGGGATGGTCATGGGGTGATTTCCGATTGAATGGGAGGGGATGATTTGGGTTGGTTGGGCGGGCGGGTGGTAATGAGTTGGGAGATGGGAGGGTTCGGCTTCGACGCTGGCCTGGCTTCGTACGGTAACTGACTGGAGGAGAGGGGGGCGTAAAGGTCATTTGGCATTGGGGTGGGGTCGGGGAATGAATGGTACGGTTCGTTCGTGAGGGGGGTGGTTGTCTGGATGGGAATTGCGCTGGGGAGGGGAAAAAAGCTTCCGTGCTTTTTGCATTCGATCAGAGGGAAGTCAAAGCAGGCGTTACGAGGAGTACATTCTCTTTTTCCTTTTTATTTCCCCACCCCCTCAAGGCATCGGGGCGATTCGATCGTATCGGGACGTGTCTAGCATTCTTAGCATTATACCCATTTCGCAGCGAGTGGGATTTTCAAATGGACACGAAAAGCGGGAGGAAATCATGTACAGTTCAGGAATAAACATCATTAAGTAACAGTCATTATCTAACCAACCACGCTGTGCTCCAGATAGGAGGGTATCTAAAAGTTAAGGAAAAAGTCATTTACAGCGCCAACATGGTAGTAGGCCCAACCGCGCGACTCAAATAGGAAATTCACCCCCATCATTCCTCATATCTACAAATCTCTTTTCTCTTCACATGTCGTCATAAAAAAAATATTTCAGTCGTTGGCAAACGAAAACCGATTTCCCGCTTCACGGCTTCTCGGCGAACGTCCTGGCCCTCTTGGTGTGCCTCCGGCCGATGCAGCACTCGACGCACCAGGCCAGGATGGCCAGGAACAGCACGCCGGTGGCGGCCCACGAGATGGCCATGAACTTGCCGCCGCGATGCGCCTCGATGCCGATGTCGTTGCCGTACTGGTTGATGACGTCGGCGCCCTTGACGGCGATGGCGGTAGCAATAGCGCTAGCAATGCCAAAAGCGAGGAAGGCGAGGACGGCGAGCATGACGTTGAAGAAGGCCGACAGGCGGCCGCTGGCGAGGAAGACGCCGACGAGGGAGCCGACGAGGACGAGGAAGGACGCGCCGACGGCGACGCAGTACAGGACGAACATGGCCTTGTACGCGATGCGCAGCGCGTCGAGGCCCTGCTGGATGTCGTCGGGCCAGTTGAGGTCGTCGAGCGTGATGCCCAGGCCGGACTCGTTGAGCGACTTCTCCAGCACCGCCGTCGGGTCGAAGTGGAACATGGCCGTCGCGTTGGAGCAGGCCGACACGTTCTTGTGGATCTGCGACGGGGAGACGGTGGCGTTGGCGACGGGCTGCGGCGCGTAGTCGCCCCAGCAGTAGTCCATCAGGTGCGCCGAGTAGAAGTCCGAGAGGCCAATGTCCTCGGCGATGGACTCGGCCACGCTGTTGACGGCGTCGTTGAGCTCGTCGGTGATGTCGTCGGCGATGCTCGACGTCGCGTTCTGGATCAGGCCGAGGATGCCGCTGGACGAGCTGCTGGAGCTGGAGGACTCGCTGAGGATGTTCTGCCCGATGCGGCTGGTGTTGAGCGTCAGGATGTGGTAGTCCTCCATGAAGTCCTTCTTGTGGCCGGCGAAGATGCAGAGGAAGCCCAGGACGACGGCGACGATGGCGCAGAGCGCCGGGAAAAGTGCGGACGGCCGCATTCTGGCGTGTTCAGGAAGGAGGCGCTTGCTTAGGCGGAGCGAATGTTTGCTCTCCAGAGGTAAAGATGTAGTGGAGAAGCGGGAGATGGGCTCCTGACTTGGATATTGTTCTGTCAGGATGGACAAAGGTAGAGAACCCTGTTAATGTAGCGATGGATGTGACACAAAGGGAAAACAGGACGCCGTGCCATTATTATATTGGAGGCTGGGCTTTTGGATGTCTTGGGCGCCGAGCTAGCAGGATCCAAGCCACGGAGGGTGGCATCACCTGCTATGTCAGGCATTACGAATGCCGCGCCTCGTCGAGTGGCCACAACAAGCTTCAGCACGGGGCAAGCAGCGTACTGCGACAAAGAATCCGAACTGGTTGGCAGCGCGAACGCTGACTACTGACGTGTCGCGGACCGGTGACTTGGCCTAACTCGGCGCCTCGTCGCGCTGCAAGGGCCGCCGGCGTCATCGCGCAGGCTGGCGCAGCGGGTGGCAGGGCCTCCGGCTGGGCGATTGGCAGGGAAAACAGGCCTGAGACCGCCTCGGCCCCCTTCCGAGAACTCACTCAGGCACCCTGAGCCCTGCTGCAAGGGTTCGGCCAAGTTCCGCTGCGCCCACCGAGTACGCACGATAGAAAGCTTGAACACGCACGGTGCCATGGCCGAGTCGACGACGGGCGCGAATCTTTGCAATTACAGTCTATCATGTGATGTCATGCCGAGGCCGTCGCCGCCCATTTTCTGCTGTTCTATTCCGGGAGGCCTGAGACGGGGCGCTGGCAGATCTGTGTGTGGCGTCCACCGCCCCCAGCCTCGCGAAACGCGCGGTCCCATACACCACTCACCACCAGCTTCGGCGTCTCGATCCGTGGCGGTGTAGCGACAAAAATGCGGAACTCCTCTTCTTTTTTTTATTGATTCCCTCGCGCAGCCCAAAGCGATACGGCACCGCCATCCATGCCCCGATGCTGCGAGACTGCGCGTCGCCGCCGTCTTCCGTCTACAACGCAACCGACTCGTAACCTCATGATTTCATATTTGTCAAGGGACCCAGAAATGTCTTCTACAGCCCGCGCGGCGGCCACTGTTCTCAGCCAGGCTTCTTCGACGTCCGCCGCGTCTGCGCGGGTGCCGGCTGCTGAGCACCGAGATGGTCGGTGAACGGCGAGTAGGGGGCGGCCATGACATGGACCGGGGCCCGCGCCTGCCCAGCCGCCCCGGACGACGGCCGCTTCTGCTGCTCTGCGTGCAGCTTGTCCAGCGACTCACCCACGACGTGGTATTTGGCCCAGTTGATGGGTGGACAGCGGAAGACGTTCTGCGGCTCGGGCACGGGGCCGAATTTGGGAGGCGGAGGACCCGAGGTGCGTGGCGACCGGGCCTCGTCATCACTGTCGCTGCTGTTGTCGACGACGTCGTCCAGACTGCCGTTGAGCGTGGGGCCCAGCAGGTCGTTCTTCGCGTGCTTGGGTTTGAGGCGGCCCGACTTGAGCTCCTCAACAAAAGCTTCGGGCTGGGCCACGGCGGCGTTCTTGATCTTCTCGAGCGCCTGGATATCCCGCCTGCTCCGGTCGCGCTGGATCTGCAAGAGCGCAATGGCCGAGCGCAGGGCAATGGCATCCGTGTTCTCGCTCTCATTGATGGGCTTGGGCGGCGGCTGCGGGATGAACTCGACGGCGGGCGGCGGCACCACGCGGTCGGCAGGGTCGGTGGGCGCCAGCTCTGCGATTGTCGCGACGGGCGTTATGGGCGACACCGGGGGGCGGGGCGGCGAGTCCGGGGCATAGCTGGACTGTTGGCGGTCCTGGTTGTTCCCCGCATATGGCGTCTGTGGAGGCTTCTGCTCGCCAGCAGGCTGCTGGGGAGAGGAGGCCGGGACCGCGCCGGGCGGCATCTGCAGCGGCGATATGGTGGAAGTGGTGGAGTCATTCCTGGCCTTCGCGGGGGAGGGGATGTCGAGGGCGGGGGGCATGTTGCCTGCCTGCATGCGGATGTCAGGCAGACCTCAGGGCTGGGGGTCCGAGGAGGGAGCTTGACGGCTGGGACCACGGGCCGGCGACAGACCCGCGCGCTGGAGATGCAGCCTGGACAGTGGCAGGGTAAAAGAAGCAGAAGGCTTGGGCTGCGGCGACGTCCAGAAGGCGCCACCGTTTCCGATGGGATCGCGGCGGCAGCGGCAACGGCAGCGGTAGCGGCAGCAGGCCTGTGCCCCGGCCGCGTTCCTGCAAGGAGCTCCACGCTCCGCAACATCGACAGAACGTGCCCCCATGCGCCGAGCGTCACAGCATCGCGGCGCCTGACGGGCCTGATGCCACCCGGACGCCGTTTGGTGCTCTTCTGCGCAGCGCGCTGTCACGGCGCGCCTGGTACGTACCACCTGCCCGTCAGCGCCCGCGTTGTGGCGGCAACTCAAACCCAGGTGCTCGGGGCGTCAACCCTGCCGGTTCGAGCGCGATGCAGGCCGCATCATGCGCTGCCGCTGGACACTGCTGAGTCTCCCGTCTGATGCGTGATCGATGGGCGAGCAACGCCCCTTGCTGCGTCGGTCGAGCGAACCGATGCTTCCAAGCCACTCGCGCCCCAGCCTTACATGCGCCTGTGGCGGGCAGTGGCAGCCACGACGAGACATGGCAGTCGCAGACGCGATTGCACGTGAGGCTCGAGATGAAGCCGTAGGGCGACGCAAAGACGGGTGAAGAACAGGCTGCGGCGACAGCCCCAGCGGTGTCTATTGGCCGGGCGCAGCCTCTTGCCGTCCGCCTGGGTTCATCCGATGCAGAATGACAATGCTCCGCTCCGGGTGCTCGTATCGTGGCCAGCCCCGCAGCTGCAGCCGCGTGCAAGTGGTGGACGGCGGCAGGGTTGCTTCGTTTTGCTGCTGAGGGCGGCCGCGCCGGAACCCTGCGTGTTTCGCGTGGCTTCTAAACGTCCAGCAAGTCTCACTGGTCTCATCCTCGCTCACAGTCAGCCTGGGCCGGGGGTGTTTTGCTTTGAAATAGCCCGCAATGCCGTCCACGTCCGCGTCGCCTCGCACACCTCGCCCGGCGGTTAGACACCCTCGAGCACTCTCTCAGTCACCTCGCACAGCAGGATCTCCGGGCAGGATTTCGTGGAGCTTAACCACCTGTCCGGGTCTGCGCAACCACTGCCATTTTCCCACCACCCGTCACTTCGCTCCTGACGAATCACCGCCCGCTTCGACCGGAAGTGGCCTCCGGCAAGGAGTCCTCACTGCTCCTATCCGACCGTCTGTCGGAACCATCGCTGTATCACCACAGCCGGCCAATCTGCTGTCGCCACCACCCTCTCGGCATCGTCGGTCCCTCTAGACGCATATATCTTGGCGCCGTCTCGACCCATAACTGCGGCAGCTCCATCTCTGCCCGCAGCGAATAAGCATCTACCCAAGCCGCTGCCGCCAAAATCTATCATGCGTCCATTAGCCGCCTGATTCTGGCCATATCGAACCGTTGAGCGAAGGATTCGCCAATTCGCCTGCGCTGCTGCAAGCCACCCTATCACTAGCACAGCTGAGGCCGGCCCGCCCCCGCTGCCACCTAAACAGAGCAAGTATGCCATCAGCAACTGTTCCTGCTGGCCCTGCCAGACATGAAGGACCAGCCGCAGCCTCGCCACCCCGGATCCCCCAGCTCACATACAAAAATCGCAGCGATCCGCCAGCTTCTACCCGACCATCTTCAATGCCTGGCCGAAGCGTCGCTCCAGAACGGAGAGCTGCCGCCACACAGGACGCTGATGACGCGATAACGGTGGTACCGGCCACCAAGTCGGCCCCAATGCGGACCGCAAGGCGCCAGGTTGACTGGGCGTTGGAGCCCGCCACCCCCACCACCATCCCCTCACCGACGTCAAACCCAGCACCAGATGCTCAGACAAAACACAAGAGCAAGAAGAGAGGAAGCTCGTTCTTCAGCTTCCTTGCCGTGAAGGAACCAACCTCCGGCGCGCTAGAGCAATACGCCGAGGCTCAGAGGAAACAGGCGGCGGCGAAGGGCACGTCATTCATGGCCGGTGTATCCTCGCAGAAGCTTCCGTTGGAGGTTCCCAGGGTGAACACGAAATGGGACGGCCTTCCACAGATGACGGCCAAACCGGATTTGAAGCGAGCGAGCACCGTCTCGGCGGCAACGCTCTACGGAGCCCGCCGGAGCTCCGTTGCCACAACCAACTCGTCGTCGAAAGTGAGCAGTCGCAGGTCGCAGATGTCGGCCGAGTCCTCGTCGGCGGACCTCGGCCGCGTCCCGCCACCGTCGCTGGAGAACCTCAGCATCAAGTCGCACCCACGCCACGACAGCGGGACCGGGGTATACGAGCCTCTCAACCCCCCTCCGCCAAATCACGACGACGACGACGACGCGAAGCAAGCCGCCGCCGCTGCTGCTACCGTCAGCAGCACCACGCACCGTGATGCTCGACATGCAATGCCGCCAACCCCCATCCCAGACCCCAAGTCGCCGCACCACCTCGCGCTGCGACGCGCCAAAACGACGACCACGCCGCAGCACCGACACAGCTGCCACGTCCTGCTCCCGTCCACGACGCCCAAAGAGATCGCGCCGTGGGCGGAGCCGCCGGCGGACGACGACGACGACTCGGCCTACTCGTCCGACCTGCCGTGGCCCAGCTCGCACCGCCACTCGCACCATCACCATCACCATCACCCGCGCATCTGCTGCAACGGCGCCGGCGGTGCCAGCAGCGCCGCCGTCGGCATCGACGACGTCGACTTCATCACGTCGTCGCCCATCAGCGGCGCGCCCGGGAAGAGCATCGAGGAGCAGATCGCCGAGGCCGAGAGGCGGACGGCGTCGGTGGCGGCCAGGACGTCGGCGGGGGTGTGCGCCGCCGCCGCCGCCGCTGCGGGACGGATGCCGCCGGCGTCGAATGCGCAGGCGTTGGCGCGGCTCGATTCGCGGGATGGTGGTGGTGGTGGTGGTGGTGTGGGGGAAGAGAAGACGGGCGGTGGTGGTGGTGTGGAGAGGGCGAAGTCGTTGAAGCAGAAGAAGGGGGGTACGAGTCGGTTTATGAGGTTTGCCGGGAAGAGTTGAGTCTTTCTTTCGTTTTTCTTGTTCTTCTTCTTCTTCTTCTTCTTTGCCCGAAGTGTGCGGGGGGCATGCATCTTCGGGCTGTACCGTGCCTAACCCCCGGAGAAGGTATTCTGGAATGACGTGGACGAAACAGTGGACTTGACGAGTACGAAGGGACGGATGGAATGGACTGGCGTTTTTTGGATTCCCTGGTGGATGGTCATGGCGTGCGTTTACCCTTCTTTAGATATCCCAGCTTTTATTTCTTTTTGTCCTTTTTTACCCCTATTGGGGAGAAATAGCCCAAGACAGCGCGACAAAGCATCTGGTAGAAGAGCATCGCAATCGGTTGCAAATACACACACTTCCCACACGGGCGGTCAAAGCAGACATCGGGACGTAGATGCGAGTACTAAAAAACCGTACATACACATACATCCAGACATCTGATCGCATTACCCACGTAAGGAAGTGCAATGTTCTTGTGGGACCAAAGTGAATGGACCCAATTCTCTTACAACCCGCCCGTGGCATCGTGTCTGGCGGGAGAGGAGGGAAGTTTATGCGAAGACGAGAGAGAGCGAGAGAGCGGGTTGCGGAATTTACATTAGCAATTAGCGCACCAAATAACGGCGCAGTGCCCTTCCCCACACTGCGCTCGCTGCTGATCTGTTATCTACTATCTGCCCTTTATCAACAACATGCCGCGTGCACGGCCAACCCAACCATCATCCAACAGCACACGGTTGACGCCCGCTCACGAAAAGAAGGGCGTAGAGATAGGCACAACACCCACCACCCCCCAAGGCTGTGCAGGGGCGCGACCGACGACCGACGCGCCGTTAAACCGCATGCGGCAGGTCCAGCCAGAATATTACGCGCCGCACGTCGGGGCCCGAGACACGCGGGAATTAACCGCTGCTGAGATGCTGAAGATAGATCATCATCAGCCCCCCGGGTTGGGGTTCATCGGGTGCCAGGAACGCATATGCGCATGCGCGCGGAGGGTAGGCGAACAGCGGGCTTCGCCCGCGTTTTTTCGCTTTGGCAAAAATGCTCGTTCGTGAGAGGCGGGAGCGTCAATGGCGGGCTCGCTCGCTCGCGATCATCATCTCGAGCAGCCCGTATGTACGTAGCCTATTCGCGGCAAGCGCGCAGCGAAGAGGCACGATGCGGGGGAGGGCCAATGCTGGCCGCTGAATCGTTGATCGTACAGGAGGAGAAATGGAGAGAGAGAGCGAGCGAGCGCCTCCTCTCGCAATCCTGATTGTATCGCTGTTGCAGCTCGGGACGCTTTCCGCCAAATGAAAGTGCGTGCGGCGGGCCCAGCAGCTGCTCTCTCTCTCTCTCTCTGCGTCTGCGCCTGCTCTCTTTATCGCCCAGATCCGGTTCGGCGCGCGGCCGAAAAAAGTGCTCCAGAGATAAGAAAGCTCGCTTCACAAACCGAATTGCCGCTGTCAAGATTTCGCCAGCAGCCCAAAGGCTGGCTCCCCCGGCAGGCTGAGCAAGAAGCGGGAGGCTCGGCTCAAAGCACATGCGCAGGTAAAAAAGCCACGACACATAAGTTGGTAGCAGTTATCGGTGGGCGCAGCAGTAGTTGGTGGTCGTCGGCCTTCTCCACCCCCGCTCTCTGCGCGTGAATGGTCCGCCCGGGGACCGACGACACAGCTATCTCTTCGCCTCCCAGGCTAGACATGCCTCATGCGGCTTCGCGGCCGTCCTGGGGCTAGGTATCCGATCGACGGCGCGTGTGGGTTCTGGCTTCTCCCGTCCCCGACTACTGACGGGTGACTACTGCCTAAGGCCCTTGTCGCACACCCACTCTAATACTTATCAAACGCGTTGGCGCTCGTCGTCGTACGTCGCCGCCGCCGCTTATTTTCCAGCTCGCCCGACGGAAAACCTACCAGGCCAACCCATCATCTTCTCTTCTTCCTCGCTTGTCGTCGTTTCCCGGTTCTAACCGAAGGCCGCGTTGGTTGGGAAAATAGCCAGAGGATGGCCGAGCACCACAAACGGAGCGTTGCCGACGAGCCGGTGACGTCGGTCCTCCCCGGTCAGTCGTCTCCGTTTTGTTGGAGAAAGAGAGGGGCGTTCTGGAGGTCCATGAGCTGACAGCCATAATACATCTGCAGGCGGCGATGTCCCGTACGACCCTAATCACGAGTTCAATGCGGACGAGGAGGTGCTCGCTGCGCTTGGATACAAGTCGGAGTTCAAACGTGAATTCTCGCTGTTTACGACCTTTTGCGTCTCGTTTGCCGTCTTGGGTCTGCTGCCGAGTTTCGCGAGCACGCTGTTAGTGCCGATGCCTGCTGTGCTTTTTTCCCTGGCTTGGAATGCGCTGCTGACGGGTACTTTAGGTACTATGGCATGGGATATGCGGGTACTGCTGGTAAGTTGTGCTTTTAACAACCGCAAACCGCCTTCGAGATTGACTGGTGCTGACGGTATGCAGGTATGACCTGGGGCTGGCTCGTTGCCATGATCGGTATCCAAAGCGTTGCTTCAAGCATGGCAGAACTCTGCTCGTCGATGCCGACTAGCGGCGGTCTCTACTACGCGGCTGCTGTTCTCGCCCCACCAGGCTGGGGTCCGCTCGCAGCATGGGTCACCGGATGGAGCAACTGGCTTGCTCAGATCACCGCCGCCCCTTCGGTCGACTATGGCATAGCGGCCATGATCCTCGCCGCGGCTTCGATCCAGAATCCCGCATACGTGCCGACCAACTACCAGACGTTCCTGCTTACGACCTTGCTCATGATCCTCCATGCAATCATGTCCAGCATGCCGACGAAGTGGCTGGCCCAGGCGAACTCGGCCGGCTCGACGTTCAACATCTTGGCTCTGGTCGCTGTCATCATCATGATTCCGGCTGGGACGAACCGTGAGGATCAAGGTCTACCACGGTTCACACCATCAAGCGAAGTCTGGGGTACCATCTACGAAGGGATGGACTTCCCGGCTGGTATTCGGGTGCTTTCCAGTTTCATTGGTGTCATCTGGACCATGTCTGGGTACGACTCTCCCTTCCATCTGGCTGAGGAATGCTCCAATGCCAACGTCGCCTCGCCCCGAGCCATCGTCATGACTTCGGGCGTCGGCGGCCTTTTCGGCTGGTTCCTTCAGCTCGTCGTCGCCTACACGGTCGTCAGCATCGACGATGTCCTGGACTCGGACCTGGGCCAGCCGTTCGCGGCATACCTCGTCCAGTGCGTGCCGCAGAAGATGGCCATGGCCATCCTCGCCCTGACCATCATCGCCGGCTTCTCCATGGGCCAGGGCTGCATGATCGCCGCGTCCCGGGTCACCTTCGCGTACGCGCGCGACGACTGCTTCCCGCTGTCCAAGTACTGGCGGCGCGTGAACCCGCACACGCAGACGCCGGTCAACGCCGTGTGGTTCAACGCCATCATCGGCATCTTGCTGACGCTGCTCATCTTCGGCGGCGAGCTGGCCGTCGGCGCGCTCTTCTCCATCGGCGCCATCGCCGCCTTCGTCGCCTTCACCACCCCGATCTTCATCCGAGTCGTCTTCACCCGGGGCAACTTCAGGCCCGGGCCGTGGCACTTGGGCCGCCTGAGCATCCCCGTCGGCATCGTCGCTTCGTCCTTCACGGCGCTCATGGTGCCCATCCTCTGCCTGCCCGCCGCCGTCGGTGACGACCTCGAGTAAGCTTCCCCCCCACTGACACGGGCCTCTCGATGACGAACCGCTAACGTGACGTGTTTGCTCTCCGACAGTGCTGCTGGCATGAACTGGACGTGCCTGGTGTACGGAGCCCCGATGCTCTTCGTATTGATATGGTGGGCCTTGTCCGCGCGCAAGTGGTTCAAGGGCCCCAAGGTCAACATCGAGCACATGATGCTGGGCCGGGATACGGATGTGCTGGAGGGCAAGGACGCAACGCCCCGTCCGCAGAGTCCCCCGGCAAAGGCCGTGGAGGCGAGAAGCTCGGGCGGCTCGAAATAGCCATGGCTATCGGAGCGGGAAGGAAAAAGAAAAAGCGAATAATGAAAGGGTGCTGGGGATTCCTGTGATGTGCGGAGCGGCTTGCTATCGGCGAATGATACCTGTTTCCTTTGGGTTTATCGTGCTTATCCTCGTTTTCCATTGCTGTGGCATGACTTCAATGCATGGCCCCCTGGACACACGGGACAGCGGCCGGGACGTGATGCACAGCGGCGCTGTCGTGGGCGTATGTCATAGGGAGGTGGAGGCTTTCTCGACTGGACGACCCTCGAGGCCTCTCCAGGCAGCGTGGTCGTTCAGACATGTGCGCCGCTGGGGGGACGATGGGCGACTGATGCTCAGCCGTTGCGTCATCCCCCGGGAGCGCGCTCATCATGCAATTTCCGGGCTGCAAGAGGCGCAATCCGCACAGGCGCGCAGAATCGAGACATCACTCCGTCCGGGTCACCCTTTCGTATCAAACAGCCGGCCGGATCGGGCTAGCGGCAGTGCGTTGCAATCAAACGTCGTCGGCCCAGCGGTCGCGAAAGAGCGCAATTCCCCACGGGCACCCAAGGCGAGGCGCTCGTGTCGCCGTGGGACCAGCCGGGACGCCTCTCGCGTCGCACGTGGGCTGTGAGCCGCGGGCATCCGTCACGCAGCAAAAGGTGCCCATTGGCGGTTGGGGTCGCGCGCGCGAGAGGTGGTGAAGGCGGCGGCCAAAAAAGGAACCGGCGGTGGAAGGCCGATCGGGTCGCTTTGGTACTAGGGCAGCCCCTGTCGCAGCGGTATCGATAATCCTCCTCCTCGAGCCCTCGTCGCTCGCCAATTGCTTGCCAGAGCGCGCGCGCGTCCCCGTCCCTCCCTTTCGCCAAACCCCACCGGCCAGCAAAGCTTCGTTGTTTCAGCCTACCGCGCGCCTTATCGCCACCAAGGTCCTTCGCGCGCGCCCTAGAGCTAACAGCCCGAAAAAAATTCGAGACCTGCGCCCAGAGCTGCGTGCTCACCTGCGCCAGCCTTAACTGCCCTGCGCACCCCTAGCTTTCGCAGCTTTCGCCAGAAGCAACAGCCACCCGACGACGAACGGACAACACGCACTTGGACCGCCTACTTTCCCCTTCGACACCTCCGGAAGGCACCAAACCGCAGCCATGGCGTCCGACATGAGCAAGTGGGACAATGACATGACCCTCTACCTCTTCACCTCCCTCACGGCCGGCTCCTCGCACGTCGTCACCGCCACCTCGCGCATCGAGACCATTCTGAGGGCGAACCGCATTCCCTTCACCTACATCGACACGGCCACAAATGAGGATGCCAAGCGGCTGTACATGCGTAGGGGCCAGGGCAAGAAGTTCCCGCTGCTGGTGAAGGAGGGTTATTTCCTCGGTGTAAGTGCCACTTCTTTCACCCACTCCAAGCAGCACGAGCAGTCACACTCCGACCTCCAATGGCACGCTAGCTCGCAAGCTTTGCGAACCCAGACACTGACCTTGGCTTTGCTCCCAGGGTATCACCGAAGTCGAGGAATGGAACGAGTTTGGCGAGCTCGAGGACGAGATCGGCGAGGTTGCTGAGCCCGAGACGTCCATTGTGACTGCTCCCTTGAAGGCGGGCTTTGCCTCACCGTACCCGCTGAACGCCCCCGCCGACCAGAAGAAGCCTGCGTCTTCCGGCGCGTCGGTAGCCTCGTCGAAGAGGAACAAGGAAAACGACGAGACCCCCCGGGTGTCGCTCGAGGCAGCCCAGGCATTCGGCAAGGCCGGCAACGAGGCCGCGTCGATTGCCGCCAGCAAGAAGAGCACTCCCTCCATCCTGTCTAACTCGACCACGCAGTAAGCCTGAAAGCCCCGCCCCCGCCGTTGTGTTGCCTGTCTTCCCAATACCCTTCGATACTGTCGACCTCTTTTTATCCTGACCCCCTTCGGTAGCACCACACTTCCCGACAAGACCAACGAATCGCTGGACGCCTTTTCGCCTCGCCCCTCGGTCGACTCGGCCGTGCCGGCTCCTCTCGGACTCGGAAACAAGTCACCTTCGCCTACCGGTCAGACTTTCGCTGGCAACACGGAGCACGCGGCGCATCGTGGCTCGACCATGTCTGCAGCCACGGATGATGCCATCAAGGCCCTAGAGGACGCTCTGGCCATACCGGAGGACCAGGAGGCCGATATCTCGTCGCTTTCGATCAAGGAGGAGGCCATCGTGTCGAACGAGGACGTGTCCGGCAGAGACAATGCTGGCTCGAAAGAGGACATCACCAAGGTGGACTCGAGTAGCGCGACCACGGCCGTCGTGGATGACAGGTCGTCCATCGACGCGCCGTCCACGGCGCCGACGGAGAAGGAAGAGCAGCAAGAGGCACAGCCATCGGTTCCTGCCAAGGACGATGCCAACCCACCCGAGGCCACACCCGCAAATCTGGCGCCGCCCGACGACAACACTCCGAGAGCGTCAACGGATGAAATCAGGGAGAAGGGCATTGACCTGAGCTACGACAACAACCTGGAGGGTAAGGAGGAGGAGGACACAGAGAAGAAGGGTAAGGAGACGACTGCAACCCCGACGGGCGAGCAGCAGGCTACCGCTACTGTTGCTGGCGATGAAAGCGTCACAGCACCTACAACATCTGCATCACCGTGAAGCAACGCACCACACTCCTTTTTAAAACAACACACTGCACGTCAAACGTCCTACCGCTTACATTCCTTTGTAAAAAATCTTGCCCCGATAACATTTTGTCAAATGGGATGAATGTTAATTTGTCGACCACTTTCTCTGTCTATAGTTATGACGCGATCGAAAACGTTCCGAGAAACCATCGCAAGCTTCTTCTCGGCGTGCCTCGGTGGCCGGCGCAAACGATCCAGCACGGTCGAGGTCCGCAGCAACGGGGGCCAGCAGGCGGAGCACAACCGCCGTCATTCGGCATAGCTGCGCGCGGAATCCTACCCAGCCACGCACCCCACCACGACCACGCCACGGCCAGACGTAGTTACACCCCGCCAACGCTGACGCCCTGTTTCCGCCCACGCGCACCCACCTTTTACGCACGACCTCCCGCAGGGCCACGCACGCGCCCTTAGCGACCCCTACTTTCTCAACCTCCAATCGCACCGCGCTCCATCCGCGTCTACTCTATATTCGTTGCTTTGGTTGGGCTTTACGGTGGCCCCGGCTTCCTCCTGACGGACGGGGTGTGGTTTCACAACTGTTTTGGTGGGGGTGGTGGGGCATGTGCGCACACCGTCGCACACGGTCTCGCCGCCCCTCCCTGTTCGATTGTGGTTGCTTCTTTTTTTTTTTCTTTCCCCCGTCGTTCTATACCTCTTCGTTGCGTTTGGAGCGAAATGCATGGAAGGATGCAAAGAAGGAATTGGTGTGGGGTTCTAGCACAACCACTACCTACTACCCGCGCGACTGGGGGGTGCTGCTGCAGGCTGGCGTCAGCGCGTGGTTGGCGGGCGGCGGGGTAGCTCTTCTGTCGCGGCGGAGCTTACCACCACCACCACCACCACTCTCCTGTCCCTTCACGCCTTTTTGCAGCGGCGCACGGCCGGCAGCTGTGGCTGCGGCTGCTGCTGTATTTTCTGTTGGATATTTTCTCCATCTCTTTTTTTTTTCCTTTTTGCCTTCGGATACCCCTTTAGTCTCACTCATGAATGCGCGGCGCGGCGAGCGGGAGTGAGCGAGCAAGCAACTTTTTTTTCCTTTTTCTTTTTTCCCCCTCCTCCGTATAACATTTATTTTCATTGGTATCTATCTCTCTCTCTCTTTCTCTCACATTTGGGGGCGGGCTGAACTGCTGGCCGATGGAGAGCGAGAGATACCACTTCTTCCTTTTTTTTTTTTCTCTCTCTCTCCCCCTTCTCCTCCGTCGTACTATCTTTTGCGTGGAAAAGCTCGTACAACATCTGGTTTGATTTTTTTTTCTCTCTTTTCTCCTTCTCCCTATTTTGCTGATCACTCGTGTTGGTTTTTTTTTTTTTCACGCCCCGTTTCTGATGTATGTATGTACACGCCGCTCGCTTCGTTTATTTTTCGAGAAAACAAAATTTTTTCTATCTGGGAGGGAAGGGGGTGGGGGTGGGGTGGGGTATTGGGTTGGTGGAGGGAAAAGAAAGATACGAAAAGAGTAAGAAGAGAATATGATGTGTAATGTTTTAGGTGCTTAAATAGCTTATTGTCTTGTCTTGTTTTTTCGTTAATGCTGAATGTTTAGGAACGGAAAGGAAAGTTCTTCTTCTCCTCCTCCCTTTTTTGCGTGTGAGGTGAGGGGAGTGCTGACTATCGTTTATCGTGCTGACTGAGTGAGTGAGGGAGTAGGTGGGTGAGGAAGTTGGTGTGGTGGTTTGGTATGTATGTCCGTCTGGGAGGAGGGGGAGGGGGGCACGGGGCAGGCGTTGTGTGTGCCATTCTATCACTCTCCTCGGTCGTTCGACTCGGCGGGGAGAGAGAGAGCTGAGAGGGTCTCGAAGCTTCCCAGCAATCTGCTGCTGTGGTAGCCGTCGGTGGATGGATGGATGCATTACGCGCCGCCGACTGAGGATATAGATGTGTCGGGCTCTTATATAGTAGTGATGATGGAAACTCTTCCAACTGTCGAGGGTGCGTACGAGCAAAGAACCACCATTAGTCGGTGGACGATGAGGAGAGAATGAAGTCCAGAAGGTCAGAAACGAATCTTCGTGTTGTGAATTTCTCATAGCCCCTCACCGTCAAATGACATGGCGCCCCAACTCAAAGTAGACATCATCAAGGAGAACGACGCAATCTAACCCTTACCGTCTCGTTGAATTTCATCCCATTTGAATGCATCTTTCCCCACTACAACTCTCCACGTTACTTCGAAAAAGCGAGCGCAAAGAAATGAATTTGTGGCTGTTGCTTCTGCTGATAATTACGATGGTGATGATGATGTAAACTGGCTCAAAGATCGTTACGCCATGAACAAAACAGGTGCTGAAAAGATATCAAAAATAGAAAAAGACAGGCTCGCTAGACACATCCAAAATGGCCAACCCACTTCCAGGTCCTCTCTACTCGAGCGCCGGGCCAGCAGCGCCGATTTGACCCTTGGCGGCCAGGACACTGTTGAGTGCGTCGCGAATTTCGAATTCCTCGATGACGGCACCGAAACTGTCCGAAAGCATCAGCACAAATACGCGGGACAAGTTTGGTTTTTCGCAACGTCTTGTTACGAGGGAAAAGAAAGACATACCCATAGCATCGCACTTTGGCCAAGAGATCGCCCTTGACCGCCTCGATGTCCTCCTTGGTCAGCTCCGCGAAGCGCGGATCCTGGATGATGGACACCCAAGCCATGACGGGTGTGATCTCGCCCTCCATGGTGGGCAGGCGGTGCGACAGGTCGAGCAGCTTCATGAGGTCCGGCTGCGAAACGTCGAGCATCTTGTGCGGGTACTTCTCCTCCGGGTGCTCGGCGATGTGCGAGTGCGGGGGGCACGTCTGCATGAGGGCGTGGCCCGACACGTCCGCCTCGTTATCCTCGGCCCGTACCAGCAGGAACTGCATGTGTTCCATGCACGGCTTCTCGAGTCTATTTGCGGCGAAAGACGAGCGTGTCGTATTAGAATGGCGTTCTTCTTTTTGCTTTTTCTTCGAACTGAGGGCGGATTGCGAGTCGAGAGACAGGAAAATCAATGCAAGAATGAGGGAAAAGGCCGCTGGACCTACCTCATCCGGGTAGGTGCGTGGCGTGTGGCTGATGCGCTACAAAAGCAATTGTGCGTCCATGGCTATTGCGGTGGAGGAGAAAGATAGGGTGTGCGGTCGTACGTTAGGACGAAGTCTATGCCAATCTGGTCATAGTCCATGCCGGTCTGCGCCGGTTGTTGCAGTTGGTTATGCTGAGGTGAAATTCCCTGCATGGGCATGCCGGGGGCAGAGCGCGCGGGCATCGACGGTGGCGGGGATGTGTAACCGGTCGAGGCGGTACCTGCATTGTAGCTCCCAGAGACACTGCCACGTGAACTTCCTCCATAGCTGGAACCTGCCATCTGCTGGAAGACACTGGAGGGGCTGTTGGAGTCGAAGGCGATTCCGTGAGCGGCGAGAAGCTCTTTCAGGCGGCGGTTTTCCTCTGCGATGGCATCACGCTCGCGAGCCGTGTTGCCGAAAACATCTTTGAGCCGCATGACTTCTTGCTCAAGAGCCTTGATGTACATCTCCTTACGCTCTCGATGTGTCCTGTGCGGGTAATGAGACGGGGGTGTGTGACTGATGATCAAAATACTTACCGCTGGGCCTGACGGTTGAGCTCTTGTCTGCGCGTCAAGGCGGGCTTGCTATCGGGCTTTGGACCGCGCCTCTTGGGCGGTTGGCCATCTGTTTCGGCATCAATAGGGAGAGAGGAGACTGAATGGATGTGAGACTGACCTCTTGTCTTTTTGTCGCCGCCATAGTTTTTGAAGAATGGAAAGGTGGATAGGGGGGCTTTCTGAGATTGGTCGTCTTCTGCAACAGAGTGTGGGCTATTTCTCTCCTCACACTTGACTGACCCGTCCGGCGCGCTCTTGCCCGTGGCGTCATCCCTGTGGGGGTGGGATGGCGGACTCGGGAAGGGTGCGACGGAGGGCAGTCCGTGGGGGGAGAAGTCGCCACACGCAGTCAGCGTGCTGGCCCAAGAAGAATGCGATTGTTCCGAGATCATCATCTTGCCGATGAACAGCACGGCAAGAAAATACGAGGGGATGGAGTAGATGAGTGACTGCTGGCAGCGGAAACTAGAAGAAAGGAGGGACGAGAGATGAAGATAACCAGAAGGAACGGACAAATGGTCGTGGCAGCTGATAGAGGTGCCGGCGGGGCGGCGTGGTGGGCTTGCCCGGACAGGCAGACGGGGATTTGTCATGGGGAGGTGACGAGCACGCTAATGGGGCAGCGCAGCGTCGTAGGCCGGCAAATGAGGGCGCCCCGCGACGTGCAGCGCAACATAGGGCAGAGGCAAGGCTGGGCCGAAGAAAAGGAAGGTGCACTCACCGAAGCCGTTGGCCGAGGCGGCGAAGGCGGCGTCCATTGCGTGGTTCTGCGAGAGCTGGGCCATGCTGCTACCGGGTGCGCATTGGGGGGTGGCTTGCGGCGGAGGGCGTTCGGCGGGCGTGGTGATGAAGAAGGTATCTCTGGGGTCGGGGTTGGGTTTAATAGCTCAGGCAGGCACAGACAGGGCGGGCCAATCGGGAGGGTAGCGTGGCCCTGGTCTGTCGCGTTGACGTCTGACAGAGCTGAGGCGCAGGGCCGCGCAGGGCGGGCGGTTTGCTGGCGGGCGGCAGGGCGAGCGCACACGGCTAGGGAGCAGCGCTCGCACCGGGGACAATATGTCAGCGACAGCAGGCGTTTTGGTGTTTCCAGCTGCTGCCAGCGATTTGGAATTGCTGTGTCTGGCTGCGCCTGGCGGGAGTGGGCGCGGGCCGTGCTCGGCGCTCATCTCACGCTGTCTCCCCGCAAGAGAGCACGCCGCCGCGCAGCCCGCTGCCCGCCCACCGCCGCCGCGACGCCTGCGCGCTGCCTGGAGCGGGTGCACGCGGCGGCTGAGGCTGCAAAGGGCGCCGGCCGCGTTCAACCGTCATCTGGACGGAGTGCTGCACCTATGACGCGCTGCGAGGGCGGCGCTGATTGGCGGGGCCCGTTCCGTCGTCGCCTCTGTCCGCTCCCCCCGTCTGACTGTGCACGGCTCCCATACGCAGCCGGCGTCATCGCAGCGTGCAGGGGATCGCAGGGGATCGCCTCGCCCGCCGATCTGCTGCCAAGCTCCTACCACTCCATCACCATGGCTGTTGCCACGGCTCTCGCGACCGCCCGCTCCAGAGCGCTGCTCGTCCACGCCGCGCGCTCCCTTCGCGGCGTCGCCGTGCTCACGCCCTGGCTCGCCTACCTGCTGGGCGTCGACCTGCTGCTGTCGCTGCTGCTGCCGCTGAAGACGTTCGCGCCCACGCCCGTCTACAACGTCTCGTCGGCCCTCGCCAGCTCCGTCTGGGCCTGGATCCAGAACATCTTCACCGCCGTCAACCATGCCGACATCGTGCTGAGCACCAACTGCCCCGCCGGCCTGCCGCACGGCGAGTCGGCCGTCGTCATCGCCAACCACGTCGCCTGGTCCGACTTCTACATGATCCAGGAAGCCGCCCGCCGCGCGGGCATGCTGGGCCGGTGCCGCTGGTTTGCGAAACGGAGCTTGCGCTGGGTGCCGTTCCTGGGCTGGGGCCTGTGGGCCATGGGCATGCCCCTGGTCAGTCGCAAGTGGGCGACTGACCGCGCCGAGTTGGAGAGGGTCTTTCGAGGCATTGTGTCCAACCGCTGGCCCGTCTGTACGTCCGCCTCTGTGACAGTTCCCTGCACTTCTTCCCTTTCCCTGCTGTTTCGTACCTGCACCCTCCCGCCCAGCGCCATTTATGGCGTCGTCTCATGCCGGCGTCCTGCCTCCTCCCGCATGCTACCGCATGTCCTGGGACGTGGGTGCTTCCGGACAAGGACATGCGCCCTGCTCCAGTGCCACTCTGATCGAGTCTGTTGCTATCTTTGTCACAGTCGCTTCGCTCGGCCGTTGACTTGTCTCCCCTCCCATTTGCTGGCTCCCTCCATTGCACTCCTACTTCTGTTTCAGCCTCGGACACCAAACTGAGTCTCCACACCCGTTCCTATCTCCGCATGCCTTATTTTCCCCCTCTACCCGCTGCTATCTTTGTCTTCCACAAACATTTCTATCTTTGAACTCCACGTTGCCGGAGAACCATCCCTCATGACCACACCTGCGGCCACGTCACAGCGATACCACATCACCACACTACACTCCACTACACTGCCATCCACAACGTTCCCGTCCCCCCGCAATCCTCGCTCGCAGATATATCCCCCACAAACAACACGAGATCAAGCAAACCACCCCCACCACCCTCCCGTCCCCCAAAATAAAGAAGACAGAACAAAAAAAGACTGACACAGCCCCCCTTCTTCCTTTCCCGATCCAATAGGGCTCATCGCATACAGTGAAGGAACGCGCTTCACGCCCGCCCGCCACGCCGCCGCCGTCTCGTACCGCGCCACCACGGGCAAGCCGCCGCCGCCCTCGCCGCACCTGCTGGTCCCACGACCCCGCGGCTTCGTCGCCACCGTCACCGCGTTGCGTCGGAGCGGTGTTTCCCCCAGTACTACTACCACCACCACCAGCACCACCGTTAGCAACACTGCCACTACCGGTAATGATGGCGGCAGCCGCCACATCCCCGCCGTCCTCGACATCACCATCGCGTACGCCCGCAACCGCGAGTTCATGAAGGCCCCGCCTTTCTGGGACACGGTCGCGCATGCGGATCTGAAGGCCGCGGGGTACCGCTTCTACGCGCACGTGCAGCGGTGGGATATGGCGGCCCTGCCGGAGGGGGACGAGGCGCTGGCGAAGTGGTTGGAGGAGCGGTGGGTGGAGAAGGGGGAGAGGTTGGAGGAGTTGAGGAGGGTGGTGGAGGAGGGTGGAGAGTGGGTTGGGGATTGGGATGGGGATGGTGCGGTGGAGGAAGGTAAGGAGAAGGATGAGTGATTGATGTAGTTTTTTGGTTGAGGGGCTACCACCCACATCTTATATTGTATGAGGTGGTGCAGGATCTTTTGACAGTCTGGTCTGTCGGAGCTGTTGTTGTTTTGGCTCGGGATGATGTAGTTGGTTGAGGTCAGTCGTAGGTGTGAGATGTAATGCCTAATGGACGTTTTCTCCCTGAGGATGATTTTGCTAATAAGTACCACCAACTGTGTTTGATACTCTTTTGCTCTGCCACTTCTGCCCGATTACATCAGTCTTAGAAGGTATTGCACTATACTTACGTGGGTAGAAGAATCTTGTGTCTAGACGAGTTTGTACGGGTTTACAAGTCAAATCAACGTCCGAAGACTTGTGTTTACTGCCCATTTGGGAAGAACGTGGCGTTCTTTACGGGGCTTTGTATGTTCTTTCAATTCAGGGAAAAGAAAATGAAACATCCACCACCTCAAGCCTCCAGTAATTCTTGAGCGTAACCGTGACTAGAATAGAGCAATTTGATGTTTGCGTAGGATGAAAGTTGGCAAACATCCCCAAAACTTCTGTTAGCCAAATTCCCGCTCACACTCTCTCCTCTCTGTCGCTAGCAGAAGATGTGCAACTGCTCTTGACATCATGTCACCCACAATCAACACACAATGCACACAGTACGAAGAGGGCAACCGCACATGACAAAGACATGGGAGTCCGCAAGTGCTTGTGCCATGACCACATCCGGTGCCAAAAGGACAAAGGACGGGGGGCCAACGACCCAGCCCACATCACAGATTCAATAAGAGGCGAGCGCGCTCCAACATATGGGGAGTTGTGCACGCGCGCGCGCCGCCGCCCCCACAAATGCGCACACGCAACGACGACAATGTGCTACCACAGATTCTACATCTTCACCACCTGCGGGCACTCCTTCTGGCAGCCGGGCCCGCTGGCGCGATGCCGCGACGCGTCCTTCCCGGACAATTCGGCGGCCGCCGCCTTCTTCTCCACCACCTGCGAGCCTCGCTCGCACCCTTTCCAGACGCGCAAGCTCTACACGCTCTGCTGGCACTGCGGGCGCCGCCGCGACGCGCTGCTGGCGCAGGCGGAGCTGGGGCGCGAGGAGGTGCGCTTCGAGGAGTGGAAGTGGCGCATGAAATACCAGAGCCCTCAGGCCGATGAGAACGCTTGGAGGACGTGGGGATCAGGGAGCATGGGGAGAGAGGCGAGCGGCGGCGGCGGCGGCGGCAAACGGTCGTCAGGGCGGATGAGGAGGATGAGCGATATCATCAAGTCCGGGTTGCGGAAGAGCAGCAGTAGCGGCGGCGGTGGTGGTGTTGAGAAGAAGTGAGACAGAAGACAGGGCGCGGGTGGATCGGCGGGCGGGTCTTGGCGGTGGGCGTGGGCGCGCCGGCCGGGGCGAGCGAACGACGTGCCTCTCATTACCGATCCTCGAGAGAGCTCTCTGGCAGCGACAGCTTCGCATCCGGACCATACCCACGACCGCAAAACTCCGACCACCACCCCAGCTTCCCTCCCCCCCGCAGCGGCGCGTCGTCAATTGCTTGCTCGCCGACGCTCTCGCTCTCTCTCTCCCTCGCTCCTTCACGGCCCGCACCGACCCGCTCAGGTCTCCGGAAACGAACAGAAACAACGCGATGCCGACGCCCGAGTCCGCCGCCTTCCTCGAGAAGAAGCCCAAGGTGCCGCCGACATTTGACGGCGTCGACTACAGCGACAACGCCGCCCTCAAGGCCGCGCAGGATGCGGTGCTGCGCGAGCAGTGGGTCAAGTCCATGATGGCGCGCCTGGTCCGCGAGGAGATGGGCAAGTGCTACTACAGGGAGGGCGTCAACCACCTGGAGAAGTGCGGCCACCTGAGAGGTGAGTGACGGACTGTTTCGGCCCCCCATTTCACGGTTTTACGGCGGCAGAGGAGGATGTGGGGTCTTGAAGAGCGGCGACTTGAGATGCGCGGGGGGCTGCAGTGATGGCATTTGTTCTGTCCAATTGGCTGACACGGCGATTGCATCGTACAGAACGCTACTTTGAGCTGCTGAAGGAGTCCAAGGTCAAGGGCCACATGTGGCAGCAGCAGAACTACGCGCCCAAATAAAGATGGATGGGGTGGAGAAAGAAGAAACGACGGCATTGGGGATGTTCGGCCCACGGCAGGATTCTAGTGTGCATACGTGGGCCGGGCCGGCGAGCTCAGGGAGCTTGTATCATATTATCGATATGCTGGGCAGAGACCAGCGACCTCAATGAGCATGTGATTTTCAGAGTCGCTGCAGACGTGAGCGATGAAGACTGCCCGACATTTTGCCAGTTGCCCTCTCCCCACTCCACTCCACCTACCCCATGCATTCCCACCGCCAATGGTCCCTACCATGACACCGAATCTGTCCGCGACTGCAGGCACCAAGCCTTGAGGCCAAGCCGGGCTGAGGCCATCAGAAACTCCGCAACTTTAATCCGCGGGGGAAGAGCGAGGGATCGACCAGGCACCAAAAAGCCCCAACGTCACACCTTCTTCCCCGCCATCCACCATTCCCCATATCACGAGTCTCCGCCGCGGCACCCCCACCCCCTCAACCAATCCAACATGCCGTATCCCTTCGAGCTCCCGACCACGTCCTCCATATCCTTCGACGACTTCTACATCAGCGCGACCCACCCGTCGCTGCCCCTCGCCGCAACAACATGCCGCGGCGTCCTGCGCGACGTCCTCAAGAAGCACAAACGCCTGCCGCCGCCCTCGCAGACGTCCGACCTCCCCGCCGTCGCCACCGCCCTCAACGAGTACATCCCGCACCTCTCGGCCCTGGACGCCGGCCTCAGCAACAGCAGCAGCGGCCAACCCGCCGCCGCCGCCGCCATCCCACCCGGCAGCACCGAAGCCATCAACGTCGTCCCGCTCCCGCGCGGCGAGCTGGCCGTCGAATGGCGCGCCACGCTCAGCGCGTCGCCCATGCCCGGCCGCGACCCGCCGCGGGTCAAGCTGCGCGGCCTGCGGCTGGAGCTGGGCTTCGCGCTGGCGTCGCTGGCGTACGTGCACAGCCTGCAGGCGCGCGCCGCGCTGCACGCGCTGTACAACTACAACGCCGCCGCGCCGCCGTCGCCGGAGCAGCGCACCGCCGCCGTCGCCGCCGCCATGCGCTCCTTCCTCGAGGCCAACTCCATCCACAGCTACCTGGTGCAGCGGCTCGGCAGTAGTGGCAGCAATGCCACCACCACCATCACCAACCCTTCTCCCTCACCCCCGCCGAGCATGCCTCAACGGGCGGCATCCAGCAACAGCGGCGGCGACGCCAGCCCCAGCGGCAACGGCAGAAAACAGTCGTCTCAACCACCACCCACCGCCACCATCCCTCCCCCGGACCTGACGCCCGGCGTGCAGACGGCGCTCGCGTCGCTCACGCTCGCCGAGGCGACGCTCATCGCCGTGCTCAAGGACGACCCGTACCCGGCGGCGGTGGCCGAGGACCGCAGCCGCGCCAGCCGCGACTGGATGTTCAAGGCGCCCGACATACCGCGCGTGCGCGCGCACCTGTTCGCGCGCCTGTGCCTGGCCGCGGCCGAGCACGCGGCGCGCGGCAGGGCGGCGTTGGGCTGGGTCGCGGCGAGTGGAACCGCCGGCGCAAAGGTGGACGAGGCGTTGGGCCGGTACTTGGAGGATCTGAGGCGCACCGCGAGGGGGAAGGCGTGCAGGTTTTTTGGGATCGATGCTGAGTTGGAGGGGAAGGCGGGCGAGGCGATTGCGTGGTTGAGGGCGGCGAGGAGGGAGTTGGGGTTTGGCGGGAGTGGTGGGGGTGGTGGTGGCGGGTCGTCGGGTGGAGGGGGTGGTGAGGAGGAGAGCGGTGGTAAGGGGAAGAAGGGGTTCGCGGCGAGGTTGAAGAAGGACTGGTCGGAGAAGAGGGAGGATCGGAAGATTGAAAAGGGCGCGGATTGGGGGAGCGATGCGGGGAGGTTCGAGGAGGGGCGGGTGGTGGACATGTTGGAGAAGAAGTGGGTGAAGATGAACGATACGGTGAGTTGTGTTGTTGTTTCCCTTTTTCTTCATGCTGCAAAGACTTGTGCTTTTTGCCTTTTCTTTCTCTCGTCATGTTCGCATCCCCGAAACGCCCTCGGTCATCTCAATTCCTCCCACATCCCAGCTACCTACCCATCATCCCCTCCCTTCCCGCCTGAAAACAAAGAGAGAAAGGAAACCCACTCACAACGCCCAACCCCCAAAAGGTCGGCGTCCAAACCATCCCGCCAATCGACCCTCTCCTCGCCAGCATGCCCTCCGGCCGCGAGTACCACTCTCCCAAACTCTACAAACTCCCCCATCTCGACGAATCCACCGTCGCCAGCATGCGCGCCCCGCCACCTCAACACGTACGCGACGCCGCCGCCGGCGTCGACGCCGATGATAGCAGCAGCGGCGATGATGACGCAGCAGCAGCAGCAGCAGCAGCAGCGGTGGTGGCGGGAGGAGATCCCGTCGGCGCTTTCCCCGGGACCAGCGCGGACTATGCTGCGGGTGGTGGCGATGGGGATAGGGGGTATTATTGATGTTGATGGAGGGGTTGGCGTTGTTGTGTTTTGTTTGGACTCACCCCGCCTTTTTTTTGGGGTTCGTTCTAGGTAGAAGAACATGGTAGTGACGGATTTGGGTGGGAATGGGCTGGAACCTTTTTTTTTCTTTGTCTTTTTGCTTCCTTTTGCGCAGTTGTGTTGTTTTGACATGACCATCATTCAACCCGGCGTTGAGGCGTTGAAAAGCGTCCATTCGGGACAGGAATGCACGTCGTCGACTTATCTGCGGACAAGAGCAGCCGGATACGTGAGTATTTCAACTGCCTCGCCCTTGTTACAAGTGTTCGACGTAAAGAAAGGGTGGATACAACATCACCGGTGAGAACTATGTTTGGGAAGAGCTCATTCTTCTCCTTCTTCTCGCTACCTACTGTGAGAGAGTAGCAGATCCGAACAGTTTGATGGAAAAGGGACTTGAAAAGAATGCAAACAAGACTTCCAATTATATATGCACACAGGAGCCGGTATTATACTAGATTCATACATCCAAGAAAACCATTCATGCCCGTCACTTTATCCGTATCCATCAATGTCTCTCTCTCTCTCTCCCTCGAGAAAGAGAGAGACAGTAGAGGAGACGACTAAAATGGACAAACGCAGGAGAAGAAAAGAAGCCGGCGCGCCCTCTCCACCCTCGCGGGTCATGCATGCGTCTTTTTTTTTCCCCCGCCCGGTCGAATCATCATCATCATGATCATCGTCAACCTCTCCACGCCCCCTCGTCAACAAAAATCCCCAACAGCCATGCTTCCCATCATCATCATCATCATCATCATCTACGCCCTCTTCGTCGCGGGCGGCGGCCGGCCACCGCCCCTCACCCAGGCCCACTCGGGGCCGTCGCGGCTCAGTACCTCGGCGACGCCCCTCCTGACGCCCTCGGCCAAGCCGACGATGGGGCGGTAGCCGAGGCGGCGCTTGGCCTTGTCGATGCAGTAGTACCTGCGGACGGTGCTGTAGCGGACCTGGTCGCGGGTGAGGTTTGGCGTGCGGCCGAGGGCCCAGCAGGCCCACTCGAGCAGGGCGCCGACGGGCATCATGAGGTCCTTGGGCAGGACCCACGTGCTCGCGACGGGCACGGGGGGGCCGGCCTGGCGCCAGACGGCGCGGGCAAAGTCCCAGAAGGGGACGGGCTGGTCGTTTGTGACGAAGAAGGCCTCGCCGTCGACGCGCTCCGTGTCGAGGGGGATCGTGGGGGCGAGGGCGTGCGTGGCGAGCAGCGCCGCGGCGGCGAGCAGGTGCGCGTGCGCGACGTTGGCGACGTAGGTGAAGTCGAACAGGTTGGTGTTGTCGCCGAGCTGGAAGCGCGACTGCCCGCGGAAGTAGGCGCCCAGCATCGGCGGCAGCAGCTGCACGTCGCCCTCGCCGAAGATGCCGGCGGGCCGGATCGCGCACGTGAGGAGCGGCTTCTTCGTGTCCGACGACGAGTCCTTGCGGTTGGCTTCGAGCACGGCGGTTTCGGCCCAGGCCTGTGTCTCGCGTGTTAGCAACCACCAAATTGCTCTCCCTCTCTCTCTCTCCCCGTTCCCCACCCCCACAAAGGAAAAACCCCATACACACCTTCGTCGTCGTATAATAACTCGGCTGCCCCTCCCCCGCCACGATCGGATACCGCTCATCCGCATTCACCAGCTCGACGACGCCATCAAACACGACGCTCGCGCTGCTCGTGTACACAAACGCCTTGACGCCGGCCTCCCTCGCCGCCTCCAGCAGATTCCTCGTGCCGTCCAGGTTGACGCGGCGCAGCACCTCGTCGGGCACGCCGACGGCGTGCGGGCTCGCCGTGTGCACGACCACGTCGGCGCCCGCCAGCGGCCCCGTCGGCGCCGCGAACAGCGCGCGCAGCGCCGCCGCGTCCGTGATGTCGGCGTCGTGGTACGAGGCGTGCGGCAGCCGGTTGCTGGACGCCGTGCGCAGGTCGACGACCGACACGCGCGACGTCGGGTGCCGCTCGCCCAGCAGCTTCACGATGTGGTGGCCCAGGAAGCCGCAGCCGCCCGTGACGACGACGTGGCCGAGGGATTTGTTCTGCGCGGCCATTGTCCTCTTTTTTTTTGGGGGGGTCTGGTCGAGCGAGCGAGCGGGAGTCGGGGACGTGGGACGATTGGGGTCGGGTCGGGTCGAGGAAAGTTCCTGGGGTCGGGAGAGAGTGGTGGTAGCAAGAGGCGGTGCGGAGTGCGGTGCGACTGCGGCGTGGCCACACCTAACCTTTCCCCGGCCGGTGGAAGCTTGGACCCTGGCTCGCTGACTCGCTCGCTCGCCTCGGCCTTTGGGGTCGAAAAGCTGCATGACGCCGATCTACACACCGATCGCCGACGACGTTCCTCTGTGGTGGGTTCGATGCTAAAGTGCAAGTCCAACATTCACTGTCATGTAGTAGTTGAGTTGATTTGTATTTTCATTTCAAT
This sequence comes from Diplodia intermedia, assembly GCA_021495925.1. Classification (NCBI taxonomy): domain Eukaryota; kingdom Fungi; phylum Ascomycota; class Dothideomycetes; order Botryosphaeriales; family Botryosphaeriaceae; genus Diplodia; species Diplodia intermedia. Next base: position 80,469 of record JAKEKT010000106.1, on the reverse strand, counting down.
CTCCTACTGTATCTGGCGTATCCGACAATCTGCAGGATGATGCTCTGATCAGAAGAGAAAAGAAAGCCGCCATGTCGCATATGCTCGCATGTGCTGTGGTATACCGCCGCCACGTGTGAAAAGTCCAGCCGCTATCAAGTGTCTGGAGCGGGGAGAAAGCAGAGGTTCAACCATCAGCTTCTCAACCCATCGTTGAAGAAGAAAAAGAAAAGAAAAACAAGGAAAGAATCTCCACCAAAAACCCACATATACACCTGAATGCAGCTCGGATATCTCAAGAAAGGGAAAGAAACCTTAAAAGGTTGAAGATCGCGAAAGAAAAGAAAGCCCCAACAAAATGGCTGAAGCCTACCTCAAGGGCTGAGTGTGGAAAACCTGAAAGCCCAATCCCTCAGGACGGCGCTGAACTGCCTCGCCAGTGGAAAATTCGCAAACAAACTTCAGCTTCTTCCTGCCCACTTCAAAGACCGTAATGATGTCGCCAGTGTAGAGATTCCCCCAAGAGTAGCTGCCGTCCGGCTTGGGAGGGTCGATCCGAGTGCCGTTGACACTGATGCCCCACCTCGAGTTAGTATGAATTGCCACCTTCAAATTTGACGCTTTCGTCCAATCCTTACTCTCCCTTGCCAGACCGTCGGGGACCGGTGAGTAGAACCAAATGGTGAAGGCGTTTTTGGGGATTTTCGTCTCGTTCTCATTGGGGTAGACAAGCGTGTTGTCTGGATTGCGACCCCAGCTTTCCACCTGGTTTTGGAGCCTGAGTACATCCTTGAAGATCGAGTCGTCCGTGGTCGTTAGCTTTCCCAGAAGAGGGGATGGAACAAGAAAGGTTGGGTCTGTGGCGGGTGGTGAGTGAACAGCTCCGCCCATAGCATCCTCGACATCGTCGTTATCGTCATTGTCCTCTTCATCTGCGTCTTGCTCGCTCGCGTCCGATGGGAAATGGGTTGATGGGAGAGAAGAGTGCTCTGTCACAGGCGCGTTACGGGCAGAAGCAAAGTCGATGCCGCTCATCTTGGTCGCATATTCCAAGTTGTGGGTCGAAGGATCGTGCGGATCGTACCACAACGATCCCGGTGGGGATAACTTGATCTGCCTATTGAAACTTTTGTTTGTTGTTGGTCTAGGTGTTTGTTCTTGCGAGCCGTGAGTAATGGAGCCATTGGGCCCATGCTTGGACACATCCGATGGCGACGGCGTCTCTGGGATACTGCCAGTAGGGGTATGCGGTTCGAATTGGTCATCCATTGTTAAATCCTTGATCATCGATTCAGCACCATCAAGACTAGCAGCAGATTTGTTGCCGCGAGGGTCTTTGCGTGGGGTGCTTTGACTCTCAACCGGGGTCTTACTGCGTCGCTTGATCGACTGGTTGGCCTTAGGGCTCTTGTCGGGCATCTCGGGCTCGCTCGAATCGTCGCCCATGCCCACCGCCTGGTTCGTCCTGTCGTCCAGCGTTCGGGGTTTGTCCAAGGCAGTCTGGTCGATCTCACCAAAAAGATGGCCGGCACCACGAGCGGCTAGCTTGACCAAGGACAAGTCAACGCCATTGGACGCCCTTACTGCAGGGTTCTGGGATTCTTCAGGGCTGGATTCAAATTGTGACATGTTGCGCGGTTGATACCTTGGGTGCTGAGGGTCTCGGCGGACGCGAGGACGCTTGGACTGATGTGGGTTTATTGGCTCAGCTTCGGGCTCTTCGCCGCACTCCTCATCGTCCTCGTAGAATTGGCTAGAGAGTCCCCAGCCTGCCTTCCTATCGTTGATGCTAAGCTGCGAAAACTGGTTTTCGGCTGCTTCTGCTGCGCCCTCGTCATCTTCCTCGTCCTCCTCGGGAATAGCATTGAGATTGGGCTGAAGGATTTCTGGGACGAGCTCTTGGGCGAGGCTAGCGAGCCATGGGTGCTGAAGACACTCCAGATCTGTGGGTCTCTGTGCAGGATCAGTCCTGAGCATCGTCGTCAGTAGATCGATAGCAGGCTCTGAGACTTCCGCCTCTCGCAGAGGCGTAGGATCCAGAGAGGTCTCCATGATCCTGTCGAACATGGCGCGGCCGGTATTATCCATGATACCCTCAAAGGGCGGGCTTCCGCAGAGAGAACTCCAAAGTACCGCACCGAAGGACCAGATGTCGACTGACTGACTGTAGGAATGGAACTTCTTCTTTGTCTCTCCCGGCTTGCGACGCTTCTTGTTGCCATGGCTGTCGTAGTGTGGAAAGACCTCAGGGGCGCAGTAGAGCAGCGTTCCGCAGAAAGTCTTAAGGAATGTGTCGTTGTTTGTTACTACTTTGGACAAGCCGAAGTCAGAAAGCTTGACGTTGAACGGTTCTTCCGAGGCGATGAGAATGTTGTCAGGTTTGATGTCGCGATGTGTAATCCTCTTGCTGTGGAGGTAGGCTAGGCAGCTGAGAATTTGACAAGCCATCCTTTGGACGAAGCACTCGGCTATGGCTCTGCCCCCGGAGAGCAGGTCGGAGAGATTTCCGTACGGTACGTATTCCATTATGATGTAGAGGTGGTTTCCAACGTCATGCGTGTCGATGTACTGGACTATGTTGGGATGCGTAAGCGATTGCATGATTTTCATCTCGTTGTCGAGCTTTTGATCGAGATGTCCGTTCTTCATGAAGCGCTTCTTCTCCAGCTCCTTTGCTGCAAGTAGCTGGCCGTCTTCTGCATGTGCAATCTTGTAGACTGTGGCGAAGGCCCCTTTACCAAGAATGTCTATAACGTTGTACTTGCGACCGCCATTCCAGTGCATGCCAAAGGTGTTGACAGCTTTGACCGCAGGTCGTCGAGCAACTGCACCTGCGTTCTGCAGACGCCTTGGCTTCCCATTTGCCAGCCTCTCAGCCTCGACTGTAGCCATGTAGTTGCCGAGATTCTCCGCATACTCCTCCTCGAACCCAGTCATATCCGGAAGCCGGACGATGAACTTGATAATCTCCTCGTGTGTCGGACAAAGTAGCGTGATCATGGAGCCGGACTGGATCATTTTTGTCTTCTGCGCGTCGGGACTCCTCCCCTTGGATTTGAGGAGGACGTCGTCGACTAAAGTTCCATTCGTAGACCCGTCTTCCACCATGAGGACGCCATGCTTGTTGACATATATCATGAAATGGAGATTGCTGATGCGCTTTGCAGAGTCGGGTCCGACAGGCAGGTAAACGTCGCACATGGTTCTGTTGCGTCCGAAGCAAAAGCCGTACCATGGCTGCTTGCATGAAGACGAAAACCTCAGCGCAAGGTCATGCGGAGGGCGGTCGAGGATGAAGGTCTCGGCCTCTTCTAAGCTCTCACTCAAAGGCTGGGTGTTGGGCTGATAACCGTTGACGGGCTGGCACTGCAGGACGTGCTGGGGGGCATCTTTGGCGGTATTTTTGACGATTTCGAAGGCGGCGGGGGAGGTCGGGGTGAGAATGCATAGAATGTCTGCAATGTTGCTGTTTTTCAGGCCGGATATGCTCTCTCCGAGGCGGCGCGGGTCGAGGACCTGTTGCGTGGAGGGCTGGGTTGGTTCCTCGTCCATGATGGATCCTGCTCGCCGCAACAGATTAGCGCGCCGCGGCAACGGCAAGATTGCAGAAGGCCAGACATAGATGGAGGTTGAGACATGGACCGGAAGCTCTCGCAATCGCAGGATCTAGCTTGTAGATTCTGCGAGACACGGCGGCAAAGGCGAGAAAGGCATCGAAGAGGACGGAGCCGCGACTTGAGAAAGACATACCTTGACAGGAAGGTTAGGCAGCAGAGGCAAAGGGCCGAATCGGGATCTTATCGGCAACGCTAAATGGTCGGCCAGAGCTGTGCGGCTCTCCGATGCCTGCCTCTTATGCACGCCCTGGTCCGCCCCAGGTGTACAGAAATGTGCGAAGCAAAACAATGAAGGCGGCAGAGGGTTGTTTGTCGCGGAGCGGTCCTCGGTCGGTGAATCCGGTGCGACGTGGTGGTAGTTGCGTGGAAGGGAAATTAACGGTCCTGTATTTTTTCGCAAGTACTGGCCCGGACCTGACGCAAATGACGCGGGGACCTTGCAGCTTGCGACGGCCACCGGCAGCTGCGCCGACTCAACCCGCAGGCCTGCAACTGCGGTTTTCGAGTCGCCGGGCAATGGCAACCCTCACGATATTGCGCACACTCCCGATTCCAGCGTGCCGTCTTGCAGACCTTCCTCCACGATTTATGCCGTCTTGTAGCAGTGGCGCGGCGAGCTGGGTGACACGGCGAGTGCGGGTTTGGCGCGGGGGGCACGCGTGGCTGGCGCGAAACAAGGCGGCGAACAGCAATGCGGGCGCTCAGGCATTCGTGAGGTTGCTTCGTTGCTGGGCGGGAGCTGTTGGCGGGCTGCAGGCAATTGCGACGGCGGCAGGCGATCGGGACGCGGTGGATTGGGCCAGGGCGAGCAGTTGCAAATTCTTGCGCGGCGGTCGAGAGAGTGACGGTTCCAAGGGACGCGCACTCGGCCAATCGAAGGGTGGTGGCACGACGAAGGTGACAGGGCGACGGCTCGAGAGTAGTCGAGGCAAACGGTTGTCAGGTCCCAGCAACCCGACGCGCCTCGCGAATCAACGCGTTGCGGGTCCGCCATGTGGCGCCGAGGATCCTCTCTCCGCGCCAATGATGCCTGCCCGTCTTTCCCCACATCAAGCACTCGTCTCAAGGCAGTGATTGCATCGAGACGGCCGTGCCCCGGCCTGCAGCTCCGTCCACTTCCATCATGCTCCACGGCAGCCTACGCTGCAGCCTCCATGTCATTTCTTTCCCGCAGGTGACGGAGCATTCCATCCCCTAACACTTTTCCATCTATGAGGCAGATGCGAGTGGCGGGTGACGAAGCCCCATCGACGACCTTACACTTTTCCTATGTAGATAGGCAGTCGAATCTGACATGCGGGCGAAGATGCAACTTTTAGAAACACACAGTTCAGCGCCTCTTGGATCGAGCCAGTGCGGAGCGGTTTTCTTGTCCCCTCGCAGGTTGCGAATCCACGTTTATCCAACCGAAAAGCCTGAACAAGCACATCCGTGCTCATGATTGGGCCCCAAAGAAATGCCCGGAGCAGGATTGTAGGCAGACAAAGGTCTTTACTTCAAAAAGCGCCTTCGATCAGCACCGTTGTTCGTTTCACCCCACCAAGCAACAAAAGGGTGGATTCGCTCGTGTCTGTCCTCCAAAGGACGATTGCGGAGATGCACGTGTTTGGGTCGCGCCTAAGAGCCTTCGAAGACACTTGCGCCGCAACAAGCATAAATTGACCGATGAACAGGCTATGGAGCTTCTGTCCCGTCCTTTCAACACTAACACCGGCTTTGTCGAGGATAGGAATGACGATGATCAACTTGGTTGTTTACAGGATGTTGAGAGAGCGGCACAACAGTATACTTGACGAGATGGAGGCGGAGAAATGATTTATATTTTACTTGCTGTAACGGTAGGTTCCTTCCACTGAGCTTCGGAGTCGCTAAGCAGGTAGATTGAACCGAATGGTTTAGTTCTTAGCCCTTGAGGCAGATGCGAGTGGAGGGTGACGAAGCCCCATCAACGACCTTACCACTTATCCTACGTAGGCAGTCGAATCTAACATCCGGGAGAAGATGCAACTTTTAAAACATACAAATACGTCCAGATGCTGGATTCAACTGCCCGTGAATATGACGTATTATCTGTGGGAGGGCCCATTCCTTCGTCGCCCGCCGTGTCACTGTGGACATTCAAGTGACAGACGCGCAGTGATTGACACATTTTCATTCGAACTATTTACATGTCCATGAACGGGTGACACATTGCACCCCCCATTTTTTTTTCCTTCACTCTTTTTCATTTCTCACACATCCTCGTCAAGCTGCTTACCATCCCAAACTTAGAAGCTAGTGAAGGCAAGCTCGTAGACGAAGCCAAGACCAGCCTTTGCGTGGTTGAGCACGTGGCCGAAGTCGACAGTGCTGATGGTGTCTGAGGTGGTGTGGATGTACGGAGACTCGTACTCGTCGGGGCTCTCGAAGATGTAGGCCGAAGGGAAGCCAGCATCCGTCGCCGAAGCGTGGTCAGAGCTACAAATCCCGTTAGCAATCGACCGCTTTCAGCGCCAAAAAGGAAAGAAAGAAAGAAAAAAAAAAAGTCCACTTCAACTTACCAAGCGTAGCCGCAGGTGCTGGTGGAGATGGGGAGGGAGGTGTAGGTCCGGATCATCAGGCGGGCGAAGTCGCTGAGCGCCGTGTTCACGTAGTCGGTGACGACGGCCAGCGACTTGGCCACGCCGGCGTCCGTCATGCCGGCCGTGTATCCGGTCATGTCGAAGTTCAGCATGGCGATGACGTTGCGGCCGTCGCTGGCGTACGAGTCGAAGATGGCCTGCGAGCCGAGCAGGCCGCCCTCCTCGCCCGCGTACCAGTGGAACTCGACCGTGTTCTCCGCCTCGCCGTTGCGCACCGCGCTGCTCGCCAGGTACGCCTTGAGGATCTCGAGGTTGGCCACGGACCCGCTGCCGTCGTCGTCGGCGCCCGGCGCCCGCCCGCTGGTCGGGTTGTTGAGGTTGATGCTGTCGAAGTGGCTGCCCACCACGATGGTCGCGTCGCTCTTGCCCGGCACCTTGGCGATGATGCTGCTCTGCGTCCAGGAGTGGGTGAAGAACTCTACGGTGCCACCGCCGCCGGCGCCGTCGATGGTGCTTTGGACGAGGTCCTTGAGCCAGGTGGCGGCTTGAGCGCCGGTCGAGGCGCGGTAGTAGCGGTTGGTGAACTCAGTGAGCCCCTGAAGGTTTGTCTGCAGGTTTGACGTGGAGAGGCTGCTGATCAGGGTGTTGACGGCAGAAGTGAACTTGGCCGTAGTCGGGTAACTGACGGCCTGGCGCATTGCCTTGGTCTCGGCCTTTTCAGATTGAGTCCAGGTTTTGTCAAAGAAGTTGACGCCAGCCTACATTGTACACGAATTAGCTTCACAGTCTTCCACAAGATCGTGACAGTCTTGCAGACCAAACATCACGTACCTTCCTCAGCTCCCACTTCTCCGCCTCGGTGACCCATTTCTCCTCCGAATCGCTCAGCTTGAGCAAGAATTTCTCAGGCTCAGCCGCCTCATCGGCGCGGGGGCCAAGCGGAGCTGCAGAAACGGCCGCAGCCGCGGCGATAGCAAGCAAAGTAGAAACCTTCATGGCGATGATCGGAAAAGAATACAATTGATATCAGACGAATGGCAAGGTGAAGAGGTGGATCCCGCTGTTTCAAAACATAAACACGCAGAAGAATTTATACTGACCTGGTTCGACGGAAGTCGCTGACCTCCGATGGTAGCAAGTACTCCAAGCCTCTTGGCTCCTCCTTCATCGAGGTGGCAAGCACTCCGATAGATGCTTCACAGCATCTAGTGGTATCATGCGCTTGGCGGCCTTTATGAGCATTAGTCAATCCGGCCAATATAAGAGCGGAGAGGTCTTCTACGCAGCATAGTGCTGAGCCCGTTGAGCTTGTATGCGGGTCTCTCCTAACCAGAGGAGGAATGTCCTTGGTAGACCCATCTCTTGGCTCGTTTGACCTTTGGAGGCCTGTGTAGCACCTTCCTCTTCCGGACGCTTGGCAAGAGCACAAAGCAAGGATCATGATAGGTCAGTCACGGAGCCTTAGCAGCCAGCGTGCTGTGTGCCGAAGCGGGCCTGATTTGATGTGGGGGATCATATGATATAGCCCAATCCTCGGCAGGATAAGGCCCATTGCAGTTCCCTATCTGAGCGATACACCGTGCGAACACGACCTTAGGCGCGGAAGCGAATGTAGAAAACAAAGTGTCCAAGACAGAGGGGTGCACAGACTCACATGAGCACTGTGCAGATACCTACTGCCTCAGCAGGAAGGACATTGGTGAGCCGAGGAAGCTGTACGAATTGATGTTTGTGTAGGTAGGTACTTCCGGCCTGTGTATCTCCAGGCATCACCGTACGAATGGGGACGATGCGTGGAATCCTAAGAAGGCTGCTACCTCGTAAATGCTTTGGCATCACGCGCATTTCGCCCTTCGAGTCATCTCAGAACTTGCGGTCTGCTCCTGTGTAATTTGTACCTGCTTGCTGATCGACTGTGCGTCACAGGACTGACAGGCGGAGTGGAGAATGATGAACATTCCACCATGTTCTCAACCAGAGACCCGAAGCCACTCCGGTCCCCAGACTGAATCCATTCTCTTTCGTCCCCGTACCTACAGATTCCCAGGTGAAACTCCATTGCCGTGCGTGAATGTTTATCCGAATCCTCCCATACCCATGCGCCGCCGTCCATGCATTCTCCGCCAAATATCTTACACCTCCAATGTACATGCCCCTCGTATGTCTCGCTTCACAGCCTACGTGTTGGCGTCGATCTCGGCCCAGACCTTGTCAATCTTCTCGCGCTTGATCTTGGCCTGCTCGCGGTTCGCCTTGGTTCGCTCGAGACGCTGGGCGCGCAGGCACATGTTGACGGCGTGCTTGGGCTTGTTGCACATGCCGACGGCCTTGTAGAGGAAGCCGCGGGAGTGGCACTCGTCGAGGGCGTTCATGACCTCCTCGCAGGCTGCGCGGCGCGGAGAGCCGGGTGTCAGTCGATGGCATGAGAGCAAAGCGGGAAACGACGGGCAAGGGAACCTTTGTTGTCTTTGGTGTGCAGATGCGGATGCATTTTGGACGGGTGTGCGCAATGGGTTAGCCTGGCAGGAGCGATGATGCGCGCGCGGGTTTTCGACGCAGAGTAGATCAGGGCAGGATGCTGTGGGCGAAAGGCGGAGAGAGGGTGTCGCGATTCGACCGGCGAGAAAGAAGGCCGTGCTTCATCGTCCCGCGTTTAGGTCGGTCCCGCACTCCGCCCGCCGCCACCGCGAGTCTCCCGCACCTTGACGACGACACTGCCGCAACCACCCCAGCCCGAGCTCCAGCACAATGGCGCAACCCATGTCGCAGAAGAAGCAGCAAGGTATGAAATGGCATTCGACCGTGCGAGTTCCACGGGCCTCCCGCTAACACCCGTCGCAGAGCTGCAAGTCCAATATTCGAACTACAAGAACATCCTCCAGCAGCTCGCGCAGAAGATCGGCGATGTCGAACAGGAGACCGAAGAGCACAAGTACGAGACCATGGCCCCATTACGCACCTTCTCCAGGCCATCACACCGCTTCTCCGCATCCCGTCCCTTCTCAAGCCGCCCCTCCCTCGCCTTGTCCTCACCGCTACCCGCGGCCCTGAACCAGGAGAAACTCTATGGACAGTAGCACTGATATATGGCGTTAGGCTGGTTCTCGAGACTCTGGAACCCCTCCCCGAGGATCGGAAATGCTTCCGCATGATCAACGGCGTGCTGGTGGAGAGAACGGTGAAGGATGTGGTGCCAGCGCTGAAGACGAACTCGGAGGGCCTCAAGAAGGTTTTGGACGATTTGTTGAAGCAGTACCAGACAAAGCAGGGAGAGATGGACAAGTGGAAGGTACGTGACCGACGGGGAGGTGCGAAGACGGCAGATGCCATGCTAACGCGCCGTCGCTATGCAGAAAAAGAACAACATCCAGGTCGTGCAGCAGTAGTATAAGACGGGTGATAATATCGAACACGCAGCATCCACCGGCTCCACTCAATGTGCAGTGGCGGCCTCTCGGGGCGACGTTGCAGTCAAACAGACGCAAACCTGGGAGGCCTGGGCGGAGGCGCGCTCCCTCAGCGCTGTCACCTTTTCACGGCAAAAATGTCCAGCCGTCAGCGAAGTTAATCTGAGATCAGCCCATGCGAACGGTGGATCCGGCGCCAGCTCGATGCTGTTCTGGCAGCGTCATACGTCGAGGGTGCGATGGGGTGTTTGCTGGCACAGTTGCAAGCATCTGGTGATGTTGGTCTGAAACAAAAGCTTGAATGCGGCGGATGAGCTGTACATAGCTGTGCAATGAAGTCAGCGAATCTAGAGTGCTGCGCCTCTTCCTCGATCTCTGCACGCGAGCGCTGCGATGGCCAGCCGATCAGCGGTCTTTCCTGACGTCGGTTCCACGGCGGCAAGGGTTGGGAAAATCCTAGGGCTGTCGGCACAAGGCTGAGCCTTCGTGGCTTGACGCGCGCCGATGCCAGCTGCAGGATGTGTTGGCCGGAGCTGCAGCCAGCGCTGGATCGACGCCTAACGTCCAGAGACAGTTCCGCGAGTGTGGGCGGGCAGCTCATAGGGTACCCAGAGATCGCGCCCAATTCAGGTACTCGCCAATAGCATGGCGGGCCCCGAAAGGATGTGCCGACGTCATGGGATCGAGAGCAGGGCGTGCGCCGCAGCCACGACGCTCCTGGCGACCACGTCGAGCAGTAAGCCGGCTGCCAGGGGGGCTGCTGTCTCTGCCATGCGAGCGTGGATCGAAGCCGGCCGCAATCTGACGGCAGTCGGAGGACAGCACATCGCTCTGCGTGCCGGAGGGGGTGCCAGACCCCGACAGTGCGGTCCTGCAGGGCTTTGGCCCGTGGCTGCATGCTGTGTGCACCCTCCTCTGCCCGCGGGCTCGCGACGCGGCGTGGGCTGACAGCCAAACGTACGCGGCCGGCGTGCTTTCGCTCGATGCTGCGATGCCCGGCGGCGCGCTGCACGGCGGCGCGGAACGCGTGGGCAGGCGGCTCGCGGCGGGCGTTTGGCGCGGCCACGGGCGAGGTCATTGGCCAATTGTTGAGGGCGAGGGAGATCTCGGACGGCCGACCCCGCGGCGGAGGATGCGCAGCACGAGCGCGCGCTGGGGGCGGCTGGCTTCGGCGCTGGGGCCACGACTCGCGCGGGCTCAGCCTCGCGGCTGTGTCGTCACCGGGCCCTTGTTCCATGCCCGGCATGCGTGCGGGCGAGGGTTTTGTTGTTGTTGTTGTCGCGGCTGCTGACCGGCGGGCCCGTCCCGCGTCGCCGTCCATCTTCCATCCCGGCCGCCTGTGCTGCGAACGCCGCTACACGTCTCCTCCACCACCACCTGCGCCCATTGCCGTAATCCGCCGCCTGCACGCTGGCACGGCTGCCTCCCGCCCGCGCCCTCTCCAGCGCACCGTCGTACCTCGCGCCCGCTCGCAGCCCGCCCGCCTCGTCCAACGCACCGCGCCTCGCCGCGCCTCGCGGCTGACGGTAGCACCCAGTAGGCCTCCGTTCGCGCGCCTGCAGCCCGAGTCGCACGCTCGCCAATTGCGCAGCTACGCGCCACCACGCTCGACGGATCTGCCCAAGTCGTCCCCTGCTCCGCCCTGCACGTCGATACCATCCTACATTAGCGCTTGCATCAGAAGCTTCCTGGCATCCTCGGCGCGCGACTCCCCCAGCGCCCGGTCCAGGCTCGAGTCGCACAGGCCCCGGCTGCCCTTGACGCGCATCACCCAGGCCGCATACTCGGCCGGCTCGCCCAAGCTCTGCGCTGGCTTGAGCAGACCTATTCGCTGGCAGACCACGTCACAAAGAGCTCTGTCAGGCTCCAAGGCGCCTGCAGCCGGCCGAATAAACATGTCGGCCACCCCGCCGAAGAAGTCGGACGTGGAACCTGGAGCGCAGTCGCCTGACGAATCTTCGGAGCCGCATATGGACAGAGAAGCTCAGGATACACAAGCGCAAGGACTCGGCTACGAGTTCGAAGTCAAGGAGCAGGACCGATGGCTGCCTATAGCAAATGGTACGTCTGAAATGCACCTCTCCCCTCATCTGATTTGCGCGCCCCAAACCCGCGGCTGCACGTCGACGAATGCTCTCGACACGCCCACACCTCGAATCAGCGCCTCAGCAGACGGTCGCTCAAAAACGGTCCGCGCCCGCCCTGAACCATGTCGTCTGCATCTCCTCCGTCATCGCAGTCGCCGCCCCAGAATGCCTCCAAGGGCCGCCCCGAAAGTGCTGCCAGCGACGCTAACATTCGCAACTTTGCGCCAGTCGCCCGCATCATGAAGATGGCCCTGCCCGAGAACGCGAAGATCGCCAAAGAGGCCAAAGAATGCATGCAGGAATGCGTCAGCGAGTTCATCTCCTTCATCACCAGCGAGGGTGCGTCGCAAACCCCCCCAGCAGCCGAGCCCGTTCTAACTGGCGCCAGCCTCCGAAAAGTGCCAGCAGGAGAAGCGCAAGACGGTCAATGGCGAGGACATCCTCTTCGCCATGACCTCGCTTGGATTCGAGAACTACGCCGAAGCGCTGAAGATCTACCTGTCGCGCTACCGCGAAGTAAGCTACCCCCTTCCCTTCCTTTCGTTTGTTGCCGATCCTTTTCTGGCATATGACGAAGAATAATCTGAACTTTTGGTATTGATTGGCGCCTCGAGACCCTCCTCGCAAATCAGAACAAGCCTGCCGTCGGCTATCCACAACAGGGCAATGCCGCTGCCGGGGCCGGGAGCAGCGCATCCGGGGGTGCGAATGCCTCCGCCGCCTATGCCGGTGCAGAGGGTGCCAGCAACAACAACCTTCTGAGCGGAGACGTCGACACGTCGGAGCAAGACAACAGCGCTTTCGGCTACACCGTCGGCCACCACAACGGCAACGGCAGCGCCGAATTCTAAGCCTCAGCGCCGCGCCGCCGGAGGACGAGGGCCCGTCTCAGACACAGCTACGCAAAGTGCGTGCCAATGGACTTGCCCTCCGGCATAACGGACACCGCAAAAGAAGACGCCTAAGACCACCCCTGCCTTGAGCCATGGCTGTCTTGATCAGATTGTGTAAGATATGCGGTTGTTTCAGCGGCAGCTTTGGAAATGGCTGGAGATGTCTGGAAGAATTTTCTCTGTCTCCTTTCCCTTTCTCAGCTTGTATAATTGCGGAAACTGGGGCACTCTCTCATGGGTTCCGGATCATTGTCGAAGAAAGAAGCACATAATCACGGTGCTGTAAAACCAACCAACCATCATTGCTGGGCTTTTCTTTAGTGGAGGCAGTAGTTTCTTACTCTCTCAGGTATTCGCGGGAAGTTGGGAATCAGACGAGTGAGTTTACTAGAATGGGAGTGCTCGCGCATCTCCGATATCGGAAAGTGCATGCGACAGCATCCATCACTCGCTTTGGTTGCTGCCGTCAAACCGTTTCTCTGCATTCCAAATGTCCTAAAATTTCGGCGTGTCACTAGGCCTATTTGTCTTACTGCGGTCTTCCAAAGCTTCGATGCTATACATGTAATTTCTCGGGTCTCAAAGAGTCTCCATCACTCATTTCACTTCCGCTCCTACACCGCTCGTTCGAGCAGAGGTCGAGATCCTCGCGTCCGCATCGTTATTGAATGTTCAAGGCCGCAAGTGTCTCACATCGGAGAATTGATTACGCAAAAATTCTTCGTTCAACAGGGCACATGTGACGGTTACACAGCAGGGCCCAGATCGACCGTTGGACGCGCCCGCCCCAGCTGGGAAACTGAAAGACAAATCCTAATTTGTTTTTCTTTTTGTTGAACCCTACAAAAGCAAATCAGATCGAACAGGGCAACGTCTCTCCCTTGCCTTGGCGGCCCGGTTTGGTGTTGTTGCACAAGGAAGAGCAGGTCTCCACCGCAGCGCAAGAACCCGACCGGGCCGACGATGCGGTGCCGCGACTTATTACTGATCATTAACTAATCGAAGGATGAACACGCATATCATGCAGTTCGGCGGAGCCGGTGGGGGGTGCCTGCGTCGGCCGGTGCTCTCTCTTGCCACATGTAGGCCGAGACCCTACCCCGGACCTCATCAGATGCCCTGTGGTCCTCGTCCATCCACCCCCCGCACTCAGTAGTCCAACAGGGCAGGGAGATTGCCTGTGCAAGCTGTGCCGGCCCGAAATGGCTGTGGGTCATCTGCCTGCTTCCGAGCGGATGGTCCGGTCCTTGGCACCGCTTGAGAGCAGCTTTGCCCATCACGATGACGGGAATCTTTTTTGCTATCTTTGCCCATCTCTTGTGTGCCGTGCACTACGCCTGATGGGGATTGGGTAGTGGGAAGGGATAGGATGTCGAGGGTGCGCGATACATGTCAATAATGGTTCAGCTTCCACAAGACATGCATAACGTGCCTACTCTATATCCCTTGCCATCTCGCAAACCTCTCGCCAGATTCGCACATGCACCACTGCCCGTATCCACGCTCACGCGCCCAGAACAGGACGCTCTGGACAGCAAGGGTACGGACTGGTGGGTTTCTCTTCCTCCTTTCCCATCCTTCTCTTTTCTTTCTTTGTCCCCGGTAGTCCCAGACAGATCTACGAAGCAGCAACCGAGGGGCGGTTGTCTGAATAGTGCTCATGCTCTACACGAACGTCCAACAGGGTGACAAGCTTGTACACCGAGCACTTGTCTTGTACTTCACCTCCACCCACCACATTCCCGTCTCCTTTGACGACTTCTTGAAACCCGTCCAGATGAGTCGCCAATCCTGTCATGACGTGCTACAACATGAAGAGATCATGCCGTGCACAGCCATTGGGCAGCATCGACAAAACCGACTAACCGACGTAAGCAAGATCAGGCAACTTTTTTTTCCCGTGCCCTGGTCCCTCCCCTCCAACAGACGACGACGCCTTTCCGAACTTCGCCACCGATCCCCCATTATCCGCATTTCTCCCATCATCTCCGACTCCCTCTCTCTCTCTCGCCTTTGTGCATCCAAGCAGGCAACAACATCCAACCAATACCACAACCCCATCCCTCCCTTCCTCCGCCCTGCCCCTCCCCTCCCCTCTCCCCTGCCCTCTCCCTCCCCTCCGACCGAAACACATCGATCGGCCAGTAATAATAACAACCAGCCCCCCCCCGCGCGCGCCCTCTCCCCCCTCATTTTCCCACAACACGTACGGTGGTAACTCTTTCTTTCTCGCCCGCCCGCCCGCCCGCCCCATCCTGCCCTGCCCTGCCCTGCCCACATCTCTTTTTTTCTCGCTGCCCTCACCCTCCCCCCACCTTTGCCCTTTTTTCGCCCCCTCCCTCGATCCCATGTCGAAGCTTCCGACCAATCACGCAAAAAGATGACTACTGCCTTGCCCTCCACCCCGGTCGGCGGCCCAACCCGAAAAAGGTTTGGGCGTCGCCCTTCGGCTCTGCTGCGTCGGAAGTTGTTGATCGCTTCCCCCTTTGTTGCGTGGATGGCCGGTTGGGGAGGCGTGCATGGTTTGTGGGCGTGGTGATTGGACGGTGTGTGTGGTGGGAGGTGATTGGTGGAGAGGGGAGGGGAGCTAAATGGGTGGGTGGATGGATGGATGGATGGATGGATCTTCTTCTTCTTCTTCCCCTTCCGGTTGAGATTTGCTCTTCGGGTCTCGAGGTTGGTTGCACGTCTGTTGTTGCACACACATCCTTTGGTGCTTTTGGTAGAGGTATTGCGGTATGCCTGCCTAGTGTTAGATGCCAGAATCTTGTATCTGAAGGTGTTTACGGCTCCGAAACTCGTATGTATTTACATACGTCAGGATATCTACTTCAAGTGCCATAGGTAGGAGACGCGCGCTCGCTATGTTGGCTCCATGAATCTCGACGCTTATCTCGAGATCCACACACACACACACACAGAAGAAAGTGCCACATTACACTTCCCCAACCATCCACCAATATTCAGACACAAAAAAAAACAAAACAAAAAACCGAAAATGGCCAGATGACAGACAAATATATACAGCGTCACAAGCCAAACCATCTCTTCCCTCTCCTCCCTTACCATATCAACACAGCACCATCCAGCCCCTCCCCTACCTGCGCCTCAACACCAACCCCTCCGTCTAACCTTTTACTTACACGCCCCCACCCCCTCCGTACAACCGCTCCCACACCCTCTCGCCCTCGCCCTCCCTCCCCGCCGCCCGCTCCGCCAACACCCTCCACCGGCTGAAAAACACATCGTCGTCGACATACGCGCCCTTGAGCCAGCGCTCGCCCCTGGCGGCGTCGAACGCGCGGCGCGCGTGCAGCACGCGCCTGTTGTCGAAGACGACGCACTGGCCCTCGTCGAGGCGGTGCTCGAACAGGGCCTGGGGGCTCTCGACGAGGCGGGCGAACTTGGCCAGGGCGTCGTGCAGCGCGGCGAACGAGGCCTCGGCGGGCAGGAACGCGGGGAGGCCGACGAGGCCGGGGTCGGCGAGGGCCGGGGGGGCTGGGGGTGCTTGGAAGGGCGGCGAGTAGTTGACGCATTTGATGCGCGGCGGCGGGGTGATGCCGACGCCCTCGAGCAGCTCGCGGCCCGCGAGCGAGGTGCCGAGGACGGGGTCGTCGGCGGCGCCGGCGGCGGGCGAGGCGCTGACGACGGGTTGCGGCGGGTTGGGCGCGAGGCCGGCGAGCGGCGACGCGAGCTCGATGGTCGGCCGCCACTTGGCGTACGACTGGCCGTCGTTCTTGTAGTGGAAGGGCACGGGGGTGCGGGTGAGGACGTCGAAGGCGGCGCGGTCGGCGCGCTCGAGGGCGAAGGCGGCGCGGAGCGAGTCGGCGAAGAGGGAGGCGCCGCCGGGGGCGCGCGCGCGCAGCGAGTGCAGCAGCTGCAGGTGCGGCGGGTTCGTCACGTACATCAGGTCCATGTGCAGGCCGAGGTGCTGGTGCGTGTAGGCGATGTTCTTCGCCCTGGCCACCGACCGGACGTCCCACGTGCGCCCGTAGAAGGTGTCCTTGAGCAGCCCGATGCGCCCGCCGATGCGCTCGACCGCCCGCTCGCTGTCCGGCACGCCCGTCAGGAAGACGAGCCCGTAGCGGCCCAGCTGCTCGAGCCCGTCGTGCAGCACCGCGTCGTCGGCCATCCAGCGGTCGTACGGGATCCATTTGTTCTTCTCGGCCATGGTCTTGCCGTCCCACACGAGCCGGTTCTTCGGTTCGAGCGGGTGGTAGACCGAGTCCCGGCACGTCACCGCGGCGGGCTTCAGGTCGAAGCGGGTGACGTGGTCCTGGGGGAAGCCCGCGATGTCGTTGGTCCAGGTGATGTCCAGCGTCTGCTTCTCCGGATCCAGGGTCGAGGTGGCTTTGATGTCGGGCGGGATGTCAGACGTCTGGAACTGCTTTTGCTTGCTGGACGGGTCGACGCACATGGGACACGTGCAGCTGTCCCTCGCGAAGACGGCGTTCATTGTGGCCGGATAGGTCAGTCCAGAGCCTCCCACGGGCACGCCGAACTCGATGGTTGCGGATGCCTCGGCGCGGTGGAGTTTTTGCCGGTTGCCGAGCGTGATGGTCTCTTCTACCTTGTGCTTTCCGGACTGCAGGGCATCAATGTCGTGCTCCAAGCTCGGGGGCAGTCCATGGCCTGTGGCGGTCTTGTTTGCATCTTCTTGCACCTCTTGCCGCAGGGCGTTGCTGCTCACGTGGCGGACGGCATTGCTCTGAATAGCATATGGCCGGAACACGTTCTTCGTTCCGGTAGAAGAGGAATCAGGCCGTGCAACAGCAGACGAGAATACGTGGTGTTGGGCGCAGCATCTGCGCGTCAGCAACCTTGCGGAGACATGCCGAGGTCTACCGGATTCGGAGTACAGCCGGCGTAGCATCTCCTCTGTGCCCAAGACACTGCTCTTTCTGCCAGATTTGCAAGGAAAGGTTGTAAGATGATGAGATTCGAGCTGAAACTCGGAGAGGCGGGACGAGAGGCAAGAAGGGAGGAGCGCGGTGGTGATGTGGTGCAGGAGGCACGAGGGTCTGGTTCGGGTCGACTGACACGTTACTCGCCGGTTCCTGGCAGACTTTCTGCGGGGGACGGACGAGCAAGAGCCACGCCGACCGAAGCGCCGAGGCCGGGGAAGCCCAAGCAACCCGCGAATGAGCGTCCGCCAAATTATCGAACGTCAACACCGCTCACCAACAACTGCCCCGCCACTCCCACCAGCTCCCTTCCCTTCCCCCGCGCACCCGACCTTTCCTTGAACAACTCCGGCTACCAAAGCGCGAGCTGCCGCATCCCGCTGGATGTATGTCTGGCAAGGTCGAGCAGCTGAAGGATGAGGTGCGTCTTCCCACCTCTTCCCCAACAAACAGACCATTCTGACTCTCTTCTCAGGGCTCCCGCTGGCAGGTCGTAGGCGCAGGCGCCATTGCCGGTCTTGTATCCAGGTGCGCCTTCGCACCCCGCGCCTTCATCTCAATGGCTCCCCGACGCTGACACTCTTCATTTCCCTCCCCCAGATTCGTCATCGCCCCGCTCGACGTCATAAAGATCCGCCTCCAGCTCCAAGTCCACTCCCTCAGCGACCCGGCAACACACCCGTCCGCGCGCGGCGGGCCCATCTACAAAGGCACGCTGGGCACTCTGAAGCACATCCTGCGCGAGGAAGGCGTGACGGGGCTCTGGAAGGGCAACGTGCCGGCCGAAGCGCTGTACCTCTGCTACGGCTCCGTGCAATTCCTCGCCTACCGCACGACCTCGTCCTTCCTCTCCTCCCTCTCCGCGCCCGGCCGAGGAGTAGGAGCAGCCGGCGACACCACCAACAACAACAACAACCCGCCGCCGCCGCCGCCCCCCTTCCTCCCCAACTCGGCCGTGACCTTCCTCTCGGGCGCCCTCGCCGGCACCGCCGCCACAACCGCCACCTACCCGCTCGACCTGCTGCGCACGCGCTTCGCCGCCCAAGGCCCGCGCGCCTCCGACCGCGTCTACACATCTCTGCTCTCGTCATTCGGCGCCATCGCGCGCGCCGAGGGGCCCGCCGGCTTCTTCCGGGGGCTGGGCGCGGCCGTCGCGCAGATCGTGCCGTACATGGGGCTCTTCTTCCTCAGCTACGAGACATTGAAGCCGCTGCTGTCGTCGCACCACCTCTCCCTGCTGCTGCCCGGCTCGTCCGCCGACGCCGTCGCCGGCATGGCCGCCAGCGTCGCCGCCAAGACGGCCGTCTTCCCCCTCGACACGGTGCGCAAGCGCCTGCAGGTCCAGGGCCCCACGCGCGCCCGCTACGTCCACCGCAACATGCCCGTCTACGACCGCGGCGTGCCCGCCGCCGTCGCCGCCATTGTCCGCCGCGAGGGCTGGAGGGGCCTGTATCGCGGCTTGCCCGTCAGCCTGCTCAAGGCGGCGCCGACGAGCGCCGTCACCATGTGGACGTACGAGCGGGTGATGAAGGTTTTCTTGGCGTTGGAGGAGATGAGGGAGGAGGAGGAGGTTTGAGGGAAAGAAAGAAAGAAAGATGGAGAAGAGAGGGAGAGGGAGAGGGAGCATTGCCCCTTCGTCTTTTTTTTTTCTTTCTCCCCTTGTTTAAAGTCTTTGTACTATGTTTGATTCCCTTTGGGGTTGCAGCGTGTTTGATTGCACAATACTCGAGGATGCATTAGGAAGGCGTTGGAGTGGGAATTTTTTTTTTTTTTGCAGAAGAAAATAATAACGTAGAGGAACTCTTTCATTTTCTGTTATTCTAAACAAAACTTTTCTCTCTTTTCGTAGAGCTGTAATACCATAATACCCAGAGCCCAACCCCCTTCATGTTGGGGGTATGCATATGCATATATGCATCCCACATGTCAAATATACCTCTCTTAGAGGTTATACGCTTTTTAATAGTTCCGTAATTCGTCGCCATCCAACTCCAACTCCAACTCCACATCCCCACCGCGCAGATCTCACGAGGCGGTCGTCGTCGTCGTCGTCGTGGTGAAAACAACAGTCTCCTCCACTTCAAGACACCACCGCCTCGCCAACCTCCTACTACTACTACTACCAACTACTCCTCCATCTCATCGCCCTCGCCCTCGCCCTCCTCCTCCTCATCATCATCATCATCATCAAACTCGACCCCGAAATCCGCGCACACATCCCACCGATCGCCGGCGGCGGCGCGGCTCACGTACTTGACGAAGCGCAGCACGCCCGTGTCGCGCAGCACGACGCTCATGCAGTTCCAGCCCGCGGGCATGCTGAACAGCACGCCGTCGTCGTCGTCGCCGCCGGCGCCGTTGCCGTTGCCGGAGCGGTACACGGCCGGGTCGGCGGCCTTGCGGCGCTTGCCCGCGCCCGTCATCGACGACTTGTTCTTCGAGCCGGGCGCGACCTCGACGCCGTCGTCGGAGCCGGCGGCGGCGTCGTCGATGTCGTCGTCGTCGTCATCTGCCGCCATGTACATCTCGTAGCCGCCGGGCGTGTCGTCGTCGGCGGCGGCGGCGGTGTCGGGTTGTTGTTGTTGTTGTTTTTGCTTGGCGGCGCCGTTGGTCTCGCCGTTTGCCTTGTCGCCGTTCTTCTCCTTCTTCTTCTCCTTCTTCCTCTTCTCCCCGTTCTGCTGCTCCTGCTCCTCCTCCTCCTCCTCGCCACCAGCGCCGTCAGCTCCTCCCTCCTCGTCATCATCCCCCCACCCCTTGCTGGGCGTGATGCCCAGCGTGACCTCCAGCTGCGGCTGCTCGTCGTCGTACGACGTCGCCAGCGTGTAATCCATGCCGCGGCGGAAGCGGCGGGCCAGCATGCTGGCCTTGGTCAGCGTCAGCCCGGTGGCGAGGGCGAGCCACTTCTTGAAGGCGACGCTGGGGAAGAAGACGTCGAGGAGCTCGTCGTACGGCGAGAGCTGCTGCTGCTCGTCATTCCCCTTGCCGCCATCGCCGTCGCGCGTCGTGGGGTAGCGGTACAGGAAGCGGTGCTTGTGCGGCGGGCGGGCGACGCCGGTGTTGGGCGCGCCGCGCGAGGCCGGCGGCGCCGGCATGGTGGCGGGGGCGATGCGGTCCTGCTCCTCGAGGAAGGTGCGGAGGCGGGCGGAGAAGGCTTTGGAGAGGAAGTTGGCGAGGCGGAGGGAGGACTCGTCGGCGAAGAGGGTGTTGAGGTCTTCGACCGTGTCTGGCGCCAGGTAGGTCGGCGTCATGAACTTGAGGAGGAACTCGAACTCCTGCTCCGTGAGGGGCGCTTGCTCCTCGTCGTCGTCGTCGTCCTCTTCTTCCTCTTCCTCCGCCTTTCCCTTGCCCTTCTTCTTCGTCTCCTCTTCTTTCGTTCCCTCGTCCTGCTTTTCTTCGACCGGGTATTCGAACCATTGCTGCTGGGGCTGGTCGAACTGCGCCGCCTTGGCGCCGCTCTCCAACTGCTGCAGCGAACTCCGCTCCGCCAGCTTCTCCTCCAACCCCTCCTCGTACCCCTCCTCGCCCTCCTGCGGGATGTGGAACCAGCCGCTCACAGCCATGCGGACGCGGCCGCCGTCCACCTCCTCCCCGGGCTCGCCATGCGCGCGCTTGTACACCTCCTCGACGTCGTGGAAGCTCTCGCCGGGCTGGACGGTGAAGAAGGACAGCTGGTTGAAGGCCGGGGGGATGACGACGGTGGGGTCGGGCTGCGGCACCTTGACGTCCTCGCCGGCGTCGGTCCGCAAGTCCTCGGTCGGGAACAGGCGCAGCGCGCCGCCCCACGCGGCCTGCCAGGCGCGGTCCGGGTCGAGCAGGTACAGGATGTAGCTGACGCGGCGGCTGCCGATGACGTCGTCGTGGCACAGCAGGTGGCAGCCGGGCGTGTACACGTTGATGGCCAGGTCCGTCTTGACGCCGCTGAGCGGGCCGCTGCCCGCGATGCCCGCGATGTACTTGCGGAACGCCGACGAGTACAGCGCGTCGCGCAGCTGCAGCAGCGACGGCAGCTTCGCCAGCGACGAGTCGTCCAGCCCGTCCAGGTTCGCCAGGTCGCCCGACTGGTGGATTTTGTAGATGTCCGTCTCCTTGGGCGTGAACGAGATGTGCTGCCGGATCTCGTCGCGGACGTTGCGCAGCAGCTTCGTGTCGATGAGGTTCTGGATCACGGTGTGCTTGTATCTGCGTGGAGCAATTGCGTCAGTCGATCTGTGGTTCCCGTTGGTAGCTGGGTTGGATTGCTATCGTACGGTTGCGACTCGGCATATTGCTTCTGATAGTCCTCGAGCACCTTGGTGTCGAAGAGACCTTTGCGGAAGTTGGAGCGCGCCTCCTCGTCCGAGAGGGCGCGCTTCTTGGACTTGCCGTTGACGGCGGCGGGACCTTCGGCCTTGCGCTTCGGCATCTCGAGAGCGGGTGTGGGAATGGGCTGGGGAATCGAGGTGTGCGGCGGTTGAGCGGAGGAGCTATGGCTTCGTTCTTATCCGAACTTTTTTGCCTGGTCTGTGCGCCATCTCAGGAACTCCCAGCCTTGCTCTCACGCCACGAACAGCAGAAGTCTTGCCAAAATCATGCGTCCTGACGGTTGTTCATTCCTCGATTGGGGATTGGTTGACAGCAGTCTCACCGCGAATTTTTCATCATGTCGAGCATTGGCTGAGTTCACTGCCACCCACATCTGCCTCGTGGAGATATTGCATCGTACTTTCCGATGTAGTTGAATCCAGTGCCTGGTCGTAGATGACACAGCGGGTGACGAAAGAAACTGGCCTTCCCATAGATAGTATTTTGTATTCACAGAGTAGTTGAATCAAAGGTCTAGGCGTATTGATGCGTTTTCAAAAGTCGCATCTTCATCCGGACATTGTGTTCGACTGTCTATGTAAAACAGATGCGGGTGGATTAATTTTTTGCCACCCGCCGTGGATGGGAGTCCCAAGGTTAAATTTAACTACCCACGTAGGCGATAGAAGAACTGGGCCTTCTAAGTTCTATCGACGACTCTCCTTCGTACGTGGGTAGATGAATCCAAGGTCCCGGACGAAAATATAAGTTTTAAATACGCGTGAACACCCCCAAAAGATAAATTCAACTACCTATGAGTACTTGCAATATCTTTGGGAGGAAGGCGCGGGTAGGCTTAGTTATTTTGTCACCTGCTGTAGTAGGGTTTCACATGGCTCAATACTCTGTCGCCTGCTGTGATGATGACAACAATTTCAAATAAGAACCTTGTATTAGGCATTCGCAAAAGCTACTGCTACTCGTACCCACTGCCTGGTGTATAGAGCTAAGGAGACAAATACTAAGCGTACTTTGCTAGAGTCCCCCGAAAATCATAACAATACTTTTTTTGACCCGATCCCGACCGTGAAACCAAACCTTGACCATATCCTGTATCCATACAAAACTTACCTTTCAGAGTGTCCTTCAAATGACCGAACTGCTTAGTCGAACGAGATCTTCTTGCCCTGGAAGTCACCGAATCCGCCACGGTTGGTTGAGAAACCGCCCCTGGATCCTCCACGGCCCCGGCCACCCCTGTCACCGAAGCCGCCTCTGCCACCACCACGACCACCGCCACGGCCACCACCGAATCCACGTCCACCGCCGCGACCACCGCCGCGGCCACCACCGAAACCGCCACCACGTCCACCGCCGTTGTCGGCACGGGGTTGGGCGAAGTCCAGGCGGACGGGGCGACCATCGAGCTCAGCACCCTGGAGATCATCGAAAGCAGCCTTAGCCTCATCGACGGAGCTGAAGCCGACGTAACCGAAGCCCTTGGGCATCTGGTCCTCAGGCTTGGTGGGCAGGGAGACACGAGTGATGGTGCCGTACGACTGGAACAACTCGGTGACGCTGTCGGGAGTGGCGTTGAAAGACAGGTTGCCGACGAAGATGGTGTCGGAGGGCTTGCTGGGGACATCGCCGTGCTTCTGAGCGCGGTCGTTGGCACGGTCCCTGTTGTTGCCCTCAGGGCGGGGAGTGCTGTAGTCAAGGTTGAGGTTGCGGCCATCAAGCTCAGAACCCTTCTTGGCGTTGAGAGCAGCAGTGGAAGCCTCAACGGTCTCGAACTCGACATAACCGAATCTGTGACGACGGCTTGATTAGTATCAGGGCGGGATTGACAGGCGGGATTGGATTGCTTACCCCTTGGACCTGCCAGAGTCACGGTCGGTGACAATGCGGACAGCCTTAGGGCCGAACTCCTCAAACTCGCGGTAGAGCCAGTCCTCATCGACGTTCCAGCTCAGGTTGCCGACGAACAGGTTGGCAGAGCCACCAACAATCTCCTCAGTCTTGCTCTTCTTGGTAACGGGAGCAGCCTCAGTCTCAGCCTTGCGCTTCTTGGGAGCAGGAGCAGCCTCCTCGGAGGAGCTAGTCTCTTCAGAAGCCTCCTCATCACTGTCAGAGTCGGACGAGTCGGACGAGTCAGAGTCGTCGGAAGTGGCCTATGTAGATGTAAGTATACGAATGGGATATCAGATGGATGCCACTCACGGCCGTGGCCTTCTTGGCCTTAGGAGCCTCCTCCTCGGAAGAGCTAGCGTCGGAGTCGGAGTCGCTGTCACTCTCAGACTCGGCCTTAGCAGCAGCCTTCTTGGGGGCAGGAGCAGCCTTCTTGGGGGCAGCGGCCTTCTTGGGAGCAGGAGCCTCATCAGAGGACTCGGCGGAGTCGGAGTCACTGTCAGACTCGCTGCTGGAGTCATCCTTGGCAGCGGCCTTGACGGGGACACCAGCCTTCTCGCTGTCGCTGTCGCTGCTGTCGCTGTCGCTGGAAGAGTCGGAGGACTCGGCCTTCTTAGCAGCAGCGCCGTTGGTCTTGGGCGACTTGGTCTTGGGAGCAGGCTTGGCCTCAGCCTCGGACTCGCTGTCGCTGGAGTCGGAGCTGTCGCTGGACATCTCCTCGTCGCTGTCGGACTCGGGCTCAGGAGTGGGTTCCTTCTTGGTCTTCTTGCTCTTCTTGTCGGTCTTGGCGGCGGCGGCCTTTGCGGTCTCCTTAGCCTTAGCCTTGGGGGTCTGAGAGGACTTGGTGACGCGGCCCACCTTGACGGCCGAAGCCTTCTTGGGAGTCTCAGCGACGGCAGCCTTGGTAGGCTTGACGGTCTTAGCCTTGGCCATTGCGACGGAAGATATCTACTCGATAGCGGGAAGTGTTAGCTGGATGCAGACGATTGTGATGAGCGATGAGTGAGGAACGCAAGTGAAGGCGCTCAAGCCGACAGCCCTCTGAGAGATCTTGAGCCAACAGTGGCACAATGGGAAAAGCTTTTCATCAGGATCTCTCAAACGTGTGCAAAGCCCACAGCCCTCGAGTCCGCGCGTGGCGGATAAAACCCTCAAGCCCACAAGCCCACAGAGCGAGTGTCAAGGCGGCGCGTTCCCGCAAGGGCCGAGACATCGTCGCGAGTCGAAAGCCCACTGAAGTCAACAGCCCACAGAGAGTTTCCTCTCTTGCGCGCACACTCTAATGAAGCGCGATAAGCCCACAAGGAAGTAGTAGCCCACGAACCGAGATGTAGTTGGATCAAAAGCCCACTGTAAGATTCCGATCACTGATCGAAATGTGCCCGCAAAGGATACCTTGCGCTCTGTTGCAAGGAATTGTTGATGTGAGTGAGAAGAATTTGCTGGTGAAAAAAATCGGTAGCTGGGTCGCGTCGCAGCTTTATCAGCGCGCGACCGCAAAATTATTTTGGGCGCTAAGCCGAAGCGGCAGGCGGTGAGAAAGCTCTGCGCCTCACTGACTCGAGTCCCACAGTTTGTTGCGCTCCCGCGGTGGCGCCGACCCGCCGCGTCTCCGGCCACCTTCACGCGCTCGTTGCCCGCGGCTCCGCGATGCCCCTCGAACCTCGTTTGCATCATGTCGAGGCCAACCCACAAGCCGCGCAAGAAGAAGGGCGATTCTGCCGTTCTGGCCAATCCGCGCCATGGCACTGTCATCATTGATCAAGACAATGTGGCCAGACCGGCCTTCCCGCTCGTCGCCTTCCTGTGGCCGGCCAAGGGAGCTGTCTCGCAATGGGTGCTCTTGCCGCTGATCTTGATTGTCGTTGGCTTGTTCCGGTGGGCTACGGCTTTCTGGGGCTATTCTGGTTCGTTGAAGCATTTCTACCGAGTTGACCACATGCTGACGGCGTGCAGGCTTCCAGAAACCGCCAATGCACGGAGACTTCGAGGCTCAGAGACACTGGCTGGAAGTCACCGTCAACCTTCCCGTATCCCAATGGTACTTCCACGACCTGGAGTGGTGGGGCCTTGACTACCCGCCGTTGACGGCATACCACAGCTGGCTGCTGGGGAAGATGTAAGTGCACTAGTTCGGCGTCGCGGCTTATGCTGATTTGGTAGTGGCCACTACATCGAGCCGGCGTGGTTCGCCCTTCATACCTCCCGTGGCCTTGACGATCCCGTACTCAAAGTATTCATGCGTGCTACCGTCTTCATCTCCGAGTATCTCGTCTACATCCCGGCCATCGTCATCTGCCTCCGCCGCTACTCCCGCTTGCAAGAGGTCAATACCTGGGAATACTCGCTCGCTCTGGTGGCCATTCTGATGCAGCCTGGCTCCATCCTTATCGACCATGGACACTTTCAGTATAACACCGTTATGCTTGGCCTGGTTCTGGCGACTATCTCGAGCATGATTGCCGGCCGTTTCCTTTGGAGCTGCGTGTTCTTCGTTGGAGCACTGGGGTTCAAGCAGATGGCCTTGTTCTATGCCCCTGCTGTCTTTGCCTACCTTCTCGGAGTTTGCGTTTCCCCTCGGATCAACGTCCCGCGCTTCCTTGGAATTGCCTTAGTCACGGTCCTGTCGTTTGCGGTTTTGTACGCGCCACTCATTGTCGGAGCGGTATATGATTGGTACCATGGCCTGCCTGTGCACGAGCTGCCTACGCCCCCGCTGCTTTCGAAACTGCCGGTTGCCATCGACGAGAAGTCTTGGTACTTCCCGATCCTTCTGGTTCTCGCTCAATCTATCCACCGAGTCTTCCCGTTTGCCCGCGGTCTGTTTGAGGACAAGGTTGCCAACGTCTGGTGCTTCCTCCACACATTTCACAAGCTGAACCAATACCCCACCGAGAAGCTCCAGCTTGGCGCATTGGTACTGACTGGAGCCCACATTCTCGCTCCATGCATGGCGCTGCTTGTCAAACCGCGAAAGGAGCTTCTTCCTTTGGCCTTCGCCGCTACTTCTTGGGCATTCTTCTTGTTTTCTTATCAAGTTCACGAGAAGAATGTTCTTCTTCCTTTGCTACCCATGACGCTTCTTCTTGGTTCTCGTAGCGGAATGCTACCGTCGGCGCGCGCTTGGGTCGGGCTGGCCAATATCCTGGGCGCCTGGACAATGTATCCGCTCCTCAAGCGCGACGAGCTGGCCATGCCGTACTTCATCCTCACCCTGCTCTGGGCCTATCTGCTCGGACTTCCGCCGACTTCTTTCTCAATCTTCCGTAACGACACCCCCGGTCGCCTGAGCATCATTGAGAAGCTGATCCACGCCGGTTTCTACGTGGCTATGGTCGGCTGGCACATCGCCGAAGCATTTGTCATCCCGCCGGAGAACAAGCCGGATCTGTGGGTGGTGGCAAATGTCCTGGTTGGTGCGCCTGGATTCTACCTCTGCTATCTTTGGTGCTTGTTCCACTTGATCCGAGGCTTCAAGATGGCCGTCAGGGTGGATGAGTGGAAGAAGACACAGTAAATCGCGCTGCTTGCTCCCTTTCCTAGCTTCAAACGGCCGAGGCCCAAAAATATACCCGAAGATAACAGCGTCTCGAGTGGAGGATGTGTTGTACAATTAAGCCTACAATGGTACAAGGGAATAGAATTAGATCTGCGCCTGCTCAATGCCATGTAAATTATTCCCGGTATCTAACGCCAGTCTCATGCCTCCGATCGCCGCATCTAGATGTTGAAACCGTATCCGGCCATGCAGCTCTTGTACTTGGAGACCATGTCCTTGCAATCCTCTTGGGCGTTGTCGCTATTGGAGAAGAGCATGCATTCGTCGCGAGCGGCTTTCTCGTCCTTGCAGACGCAGCAGGGCTGCCCAATGTTGGTCAGGATTGTGTGGTGGAGAGGGTCGCAGCACGCCATCGACGCACCTTTGGCTTTGTTGCGGCGGCGGAAGAGCCGGGGGCTTTGAGGTCAGCGCCGAGGTTGGCGGACGTCGCGGGGGCTGCAAAACATGGTCAGCGGTGCGCACAATGGCAGCGACAGCGAAGAGCTCGTACCGGCTGGCATTGAACTCATGGTGCGGGTGTCGTGGGTTGTGGATGCTGGAGGAAGACGGAACCTTAGAAATCAACGAGCGGCTCATGTCATCAGCCGGGGCGCCAAGCCCGGTCGGCAGCCAGCGCGGGCAGGCGCCGATGCAGGCACTCGCATTGGTGCTTGCAGGGTCGTGCAGGGACCCAAGCAGACGAAAACATCCCACCGTGCCCCTCCAACAACTCTCTTTCTTCCGCCACTCGTCAACACCCGTCCTTTATATATTTTACGCGCGACTCCGCGACAACACCCGACTCTCCACGGCCAACCATGGCGGACCCCAAAGTTTTTAGCCTGAAGGACAAGGGCCTGAAGCTCACCACGGCCGAAGACATCGAGCCGCACATTCAGGCGCTCAAGGAGAATTCCGATGTCGAGGAGG
The DNA here is from genome assembly GCA_021495925.1 of Diplodia intermedia. Lineage (NCBI taxonomy): Eukaryota > Fungi > Ascomycota > Dothideomycetes > Botryosphaeriales > Botryosphaeriaceae > Diplodia > Diplodia intermedia. The sequence goes on along the minus strand of JAKEKT010000106.1, from coordinate 52,364 downwards.
TCGTTTTCGTTGGCAACACCCTCGGCATAGGTGCCTCGGAGGCCTTGGCCAAGGTGCTGGAGACCAAGAAAAACCTCAAGGTACCGTTCTGCCCCCTTTTCCCGTAGCCCACCGTCGTCTCGGCGCCTTGTGCGGCGACGCTAACACTTGCTCACTAGATCGCCAACTTTGCCGACATCTTCACCTCGCGCCTGCTCTCCGAGATCCCAGAGGCCCTTGACCACCTGCTCAAGGCGCTACTCACCCTCCCGAAGCTCGAGACGGTCGACCTCTCCGACAACGCCTTCGGCCTCAACACCCAGGCTCCGCTCGTTTCTTTCCTCGCCGCGCACACACCGCTCCGCCATCTGTACCTCAACAACAACGGCCTGGGCCCCGCCGCCGGCACGCTCATCGCCGATGCCCTCTCAACCCTCGCGGACAAGAAGGCCGCCGCCCGCGACGGCGGCGCCGCCGACGTGCCCAACCTCGAGACGGTCATCTGCGGCCGCAACCGGCTGGAGAACGGCTCGATGGAGGCGTGGGCGCGCGCCTACTCGAAGCACACGGGGCTGCGCGAGATCAAGATGGTGCAGAACGGGATCCGGCAGGAGGGCATCACGCACCTGCTGCGCCACGGGCTCGCGCACCAGGCGGACATCCGCGTCCTCGACCTGCAGGACAACACCTTCACCAGCAAGGGCGGCGCGCGCGCGCTAGTCGACATCGTCGCCGGCTTCCCGCACCTGCGCGAGCTCGGCGTCAGCGACTGCTTCCTGCAGGCCAAGGGCTGCCTGCTGCTCGCCGCGGCGCTGGCCAAGGGCGCCAACCCCCACCTCGAGATCGTCCGCATCCAGTACAACGACATGAACGCGGCCGGCCTCAAGGGCTTCGCCGACGCCGCCGAGAAGGCGCTGCCCAGGCTGCGCAGGCTCGAGGTCAACGGCAACAAGTTCGGCGAGGACGACGAGAGCGTCGAGCGCCTGCAAGAGCTCTTCGCGGCGCGCCAGGATGAGGCCGACTCGGACTTCGTCGAGAGCCTGAAGGAGGGCTACGAGTTCGGGCTCGACGAGCTGGACGAGCTGGACGACGAGAGCGAGGACGAGGAGGAAGAGGAAGAGGAAGAAGAAGAGGAGGTGACGAAGGAGGACGTGCTCAAGAAGGCGGACGAGGCGGAGGCGGAGAAGGTTAGCGAGAAGCACGACAAGAGCGTCGACGAGCTGGCCAACTTGCTGGGCAAGACTGGATTGTAAGAGTCGAAGAAGAAGAGAAGAGAAAAGAAAAGAAAAGAGAAAAGGTTGTCATGAGCATCATGATGTGACGATGAGAAAGCGCGCGCGAACAAATGGGAAATTTTTTTTTTATTATTGGAACCGGTCGGTCGGTCGGTCGGTCACCGGATGGGGCTGGGGTTGGGCTTGGGCTTGCTTGGTGTTATTAGGCTTGGGGAATATGACCAACGACAACAAAAACGACGACGACGACAACGACATTCGTCGAAATTAAGTGCGTGTCTCTTTTTTTTGGGGGGTCGTTGTTGTTGATGTTGTTGCTGTTGTTGTTGTTGTTCTTTCTGGTTATTACGGTTCGCGATTTGGTGGTGGTGTTTATTATCATTTCTTTTCCTTTCTTTTCCGGCAGGCAGGGCAAAGGCAAAAAGAGAAGAAAGAGGTCACATATATCCATGGCGGTGACAAAAGGGAGGGGGTGAGAGGGAGGGACCTGGCGAAAGAAGTCTTTTTTTTTTTTTTTGATTCGATGATGGATGATGGGATGGTGGTGGGATTGGTAGATGGAGGGAGGGAGGGAGTGAGTGAGTGAGTGAGTGAGTGAGTCGGGGGTTTGCGGACTTTACACACCATGGTAGATGAAAATAGGTTGAAGGTTTGCTGCTTTTTTGTAGTGGTGTGTAGACAGACAGACAGACAGACAGACAGCTAGCTAGCCTGCCTTTAAGCGTCCGTTATTAGAGGTGAGAAAGAAGGAGAAGAAGACTGATTTGTTTGAATTGGTGTTTTTTTTCCCCTTCCCTTTTTTGACTTATGGAGTGAGTGCATTTGGTTCTTGTTGTGGACAGCGTCGTCGGTCGTGCATGCTTTTGCTTCCTTCCCCATGTCCTGCGGAAGATGGTGCGCTGCTTGTATCTGCAATTGGGGTCATCTAGTCGTGTTGGTACGGTGGCTGTTTTTTCCCCGGTGGCATAGTGTCGGGCAAATTCAACGTCTGCGACATGTATGTACTGACGGGGGGAAACATTGCTAGATATCGAACTGGGATATATCGACAGCGCGGTATGTACTCTAGGTATCAAGTAGATGGATTTACATCGCGTAGCTAAGGGCCCGATGTCTACGGCGAGAATCTTTCGAGTCATTTTTTCGTTCAACAAATGAGAGAAGACACACAACCCGCTTTTACCAAGTACCGCTTTACCAGCTACCGGTTCATTCATCTCCTCCTCATCCGTCTCCACGCATACGTACGCATCAGCCTCCGTCGACGATGGCTTCAGCGAATGTTGTGCGCGCTGCTGGGTGTATGCGTGGCGAGTGGTAATGGGCAAGTAGCAAGTGGTTGGCGAAGTATATGGATTAGCAAGGAGAACCGGTGAGTGCGAATTGCTACGGAGAGGCGGTTGTAGTGGGACTGTTTCAAGTGTTTTGGTTCTTTTCGTCAATCCCGGGACCTATATAGCTTGCAGACCGACTGTGGTGTACTTGGAAATCAAGCAACCACCTGTCGGGTTATATGCCGTCTCAACAGCGTCGGCTACCAGAAATCATAACCAACTTCGAGTCACCTTGGGGCCCAGATGCTGGACTATATAGAGCTGGCAACAGAGTGGGTGTCAACCTCGGAAAAGATCACCGTTCATAGTGGAGGGCAATAAATCATCCGCTTCTCGAAGTTTATCATGAACCAAGAAGTGGTAAAAGTAGCCCCCTTTGCAGCCGTGGGAATCGGTCGCAACGGCATGAGTTTCTGTCCTCAGTGAGACCTTAAGGAGAATTATATATCTATGTTCGCAGCAATATACGCTTTACCAGGTTTAACTTCCCCTATCTCACCCTTGCTTTTTCAAGTCGCCGCGAAGGGTCTGATGCACATGCGAACTTTTCCCGTATGTTGTCACCACCAAGGGGCACGCACTACTTTTGTAACAAACGCGCGTTCCTCAGGCGACGAGGTCGTCAGTCAGGCACCACCGGCCGAGAGCGAGCCGAGCAGGGTCTGTCCAGACGCCCAAACGGGTGCGGGTGGCGCGTAGTTGTATCATCTCACGGGCCGCAGGGCTGCTCGGGATCAACTGTTGGGATTTGGGCGTGGCGTGGAGATTGCCGAGAGCCGATGTTGTGCGTGGTGTCGCAGGTGCGGGCCGTGCGCTGGTGCGACGTACGCATTGTCTTGACGGTCGAGGTGGTGAGGTCGTATATAATACGGAATGCACTGGCCAGTGTTGCAACGGCGCGATAGATTGCGCAGGGACGGTCTGCCGAGAAACAAAGTGGAGAGAGAGAGTAGAGGAGGGGAAACTTCCCTTGTCTTGAAACGTATACTGTAGGGAACCCAGTCAAATGGACCACGACGCACGTCTTAACTCGCTCTCATAAAGCTCGTGGGACGAAAAGAGCGATGGCCACAGCGGCATAGAGTGTAGATCGTCTTTGGTTTCGAATGCGATTCGCCAGAAGGCGGCGGGGCACTCCCCGCCTCGGTACAACGATACGCAAGACTAGTTAAAGACGCGTAGCACCAAGGCACGGGCAAGCGGGACTGCACCGTGGCTCAGGAGACGGGCTGTATACAGGTGGGGCCGGGTGTTGCAAGGAGCAGGAGCAGCATGGAGAAGTGGAGCACGACAAGAAAGTTGAGCCGGTTTCGCAGGCACAGTTGCTCTTCTGGTCGTCACGCCACGGCGATCGCAGGCTGGGATTGTAACTTATCACAGTGAAAGGGTAGATCCGCGGTGCATCTCCACACGCGGCTTGGCGGGGACGGCGCCGATAAGAGCAGTCAGGAGAGGGTGAGGTGACGGACGCGGCCGGGCGCGACGCCATGACGTGCGGCGCTGCAGGCAAGCAAGGAGAGCGAGCGCGAGGGCGTTGGGTTGACGCGGGGGCACGAGGTCTGGGCAGGCAGCTCAGCCGGCATCGGTCCACGTGCGGAGGCAGCGGTAAGCGTGATGGGCGCAGCCAAGAGCATGCGCACAGAGAGGCCGATTCAGACACGTAAAGACCCTGATCGCCCGCCATGGCGCCGCCGGCTTTCTCTGCCCCCTCTCCTGCGACGGCGACGAGAGCGTGCAGAGTGTCGTGGGATTTGGCTTATCGAGCGCCCAAGCGTCATCGGCAGTAGCGTAGCGCGACCCCCGGCCCCCGCAGCGCAGCGGATACCCAGCCCGTCTCGCGCCATCCAAGCGTCAGTCACCTGCGAGACAGCCAGAACACCGCGCCCGCCTGACACGGCCACGCTCTCCTATTACTGCGCCCAACCGCCCGCGCCGGGAGCTCCTCGTCTGCCTCCTGCAACTGCCCGTCAACTCTGCGCGCGCTCGCTCTCTCAGCCGTGCCAGCGCATTTTCCCGAGACAAAGGACCTGGCCCGCCTCGGCTGCTCCCGATCAACCACCCAGCGATAACACCGCGCCAACAACCCACCACTTGATCGCCTACTAAAGACGCCCGTCTCTGCCAACCGCATCCGCTCGAATCACCAGCCATGCAGTCCCGAGGTCACGGCCGCCAGATGCCCCGCGACGCCCACCGCCGGCCACCCGCCGCTCATCTTGCGCCAGCCCAAGCTATGAGGTCACGGTCAGATGGTGAGTCCCAACTCCTTTCCTGTGACCTTTGCAAGCCCCCTCATCTTGCGCCCGTATCCTCTCCCGCCTTCGCTGCGCCATTTCCCAAATTCCTGCTACATCACCATGCTATCCGCCCATTTCGCTATCATGGACGACTGCCTGCAAGACTTCTGGACTTACCACATATACACAGACTCCTGGATAGAGGTTTCGTCCCAGCCCTCGTCCTCCTCTCTCTCCTCGGCCGCCTCGGCCAACGACGAGATCATCACCGACGGCCTGCGTGTCCAGCACGACTCCAGCTCCCGCCGCCGCCGCCCCCAGCGCGCCTCCCGCCTGCACCTGGACCTGGGATACCGCGGCTCGGCCAGCGCTGGCACAAGCAGTCAGGAGGAATATGACGAGAGCGAGAGCGAGTCAGACCGCGTGCTCTCATCGTCGAACGAAGCCCTTCCACGACTCCCTGCCCACCGGACGGGACGGATGCAGTATTCCTCCTCAGACAACCAGTCGGACGTAGAAGACGACGATGAAGACGAGAACTCCACCGCGGTCGGCTACATCAGGAGTGACGACAACCAGAATTTCACTCCCCAGCCCAACGCTTTCTCGCACCCGCCCTCGGCACCCCTCAGCCGCCCCTCGTACCAGCAGACCTCTTACTTCCAGCCACGCCCCGCTGCAAGAACCCCCTCGTCCCAACAGCGGCACAACTCGTACCCCTCGCAACAACCGGCGTCCCACTCCCCTTACAACATGATCTCGCCCAACCATCAAGCCGACCATGACGCCGCCCTGCGCGCCAGTCTGTCCACCCTTCTCTCCTGCGCTGCGGCAGCCCGCGGTCTACCCAAATCGCAACAGCCGCAGCAGTCCACTACGGCCGCCCGCAACGCCCCGGTACCATCTTCCAGCCGTGTCGACCCCAGCACGCTGCGCATGGTCCCCGAATCCGCCCTCCCCTCATCCTCACCCTCTCCCCCGGCACCACCCGCCAACGCCAGGACCTCCACAACCCGCACCAACACCGCCTCGGCAAAAAGCGCCAGCACGACCGAAAAGCACAAACGCCGCTCCAGCCGTGAGCGCCGCGGCTCAACCAAGAAAGCCAAGCGCGTCACCACCGCCGGCATCAACGGCGCCTCCTCGTCTTCGACATCCCTCGACGACTCCACAACCGCGCTCGGCCCGGTCAGCCCGACGCTGCTGACGTGGGTCGTCAGCGCCGGCGTCGTCGTGCTCGTGTCGGCGCTCAGCTTCTCGGCCGGCTACGTCGTCGGCCGCGACGCGGGCAGGGCCGAGGTCGAGATGCTGGGCGAGCTGGGCGGCGCGAACACGAGCACGCTCGGGAGCTGTGCGAGCGAGGTGGTTGGGCTGCGGGGTGGCGGCGGCGGAGGGGGGACGGGGTTGGGGCTGCGGAGGCTGAGGATTGCGGATGCGGTGAGGGTGTCGTAGACAGAACAGAACAGAGGTAGAGCGGAAATTCTGAATGAGGCGTGGCTCGGGGACAATCGACGAAGAGGCCAGGCCGGTGCAGGGGAACATGCGAGGGAGAGGACGCACGCACGCACGCATGCATGAGAAATGGTAACGCGGGACGAGAGATGGTGCGATACCACACTTCTTCCCTTTTGAACAAAAATCATATCAGGGGGGCTGATCATCATAGATCTTATTTGTTTTTTCTTTTCTTTCTTCTTCTTTTTTCTCTTCTACACTCATCATCATCTTTTCGTATCTGGTATTTTTTTTCTTCTCTCTCTCTCTCCAATCCAACGTTCTACGCGTACATGCTTACTCCACACTTGGGAAGCATACGCGGGTACGCTCGAAGAGAGAGAGAGGAGGATACGTACGGGAGTTGGCGCATCTGGATCTGGATCTTGCTTTGGTTTTCACATTTTGTTTAGCATTCTTGTCGTCGTTGCACATGTCTGCCTTATTTAATGCTTTTTTTTTCTTTCTTTCTCAAGCGTTTCCATCTATCTATCTCCTATTTCCTATTTGGAATATCCGTTTTTTTTTTTTTACTGTTCTTTCGGCGTACATGGAGCAAGCACTATCTTGGTGTGTGGGGGCCACGAGAGGAGATGTGGTGAGGTGTTTGTTGATGACGATGATGATGATGATATCCGTGGTAGGGGGAGGAGGAGATGTGGTGGTGATCGTAGTGGTTATATAGTATGGTGGCGAAGAGGTTCGTCGTCGGTCGGTTTTCTGAGGGCGGGGATGTAGTGAAATGAATGGGCATATTTTTGAAAGATGTTGTCTCTCTCTCTCTCTATCTCTCTGCTCGCCACTACTCCACCCGTTTGGAGAAACCTCCGGCTTTTGCGGCTTGAGGTAAGACTCAATTGTGCGAACCCCTCCGCTTTCGGCCTAGCAACCCGATATTTTAGTGGATGGATCTACTGTGGTTGTCTTGCTGTTTATTCTTGTAGTACTGTGGGGGAGGATATGGAAGGTTGGTTTGCTGATTGGTTGTTTGAACGGGAGGGTGACGTCCAGATAAGGTTTATGCGCAGTCAAAACGTTTCGCCAGGAGTGTGTGGTTCTTGTGGCCTACACGACCGCTTGACCGCTGTTAGTCGTCTTAGAGGATGTTGGACTATCTGGCAGATGTGCTTTTCCGGGGCGCGGAGGGGTCGGGACATCTTCGATGGCAAATTGGTGGAGGGCCTGTTGATGGTTTGGCTTCCACCTCGCTTCAGCCACGATTTTGGGCGCCCTCAACTACCATAAGCTCGAGATTGCTACCAGATAGTGTATGGGCTTGCTACTCCTACTGTCTTAAATGGCTCACCACTCATATCCGTTTTATTTATCAAATGAATATAGGAATCAGTCGAGGTGAATGTAATGTATATGCATCTTAGTGAACCTGCATCAACTCCGATGCAAACGGACGGATCCGCGACACATGTGCGATATGCAAAGCGTGCGTAAGCATGCTCCAACAACACCCGTTTGCAGCTAGGAAGACAAATTCCCAACGAGGTTCCGCGATCCCGGTTCAGCTGAAGGTTTATTCAGCGGCTCCATGTGGCTCTCCTATTGGATGGCAAATGGCCTCGTCAAACACACTTCCTGCTCGAACACGCTAGGCTCGGGAACAACATAGCCTATCCAACTATGGTGTGTAGCCACATGAATTACCCCGCAGCCGCGCATACTTAAGAATGGTCATAACGAGCTCCGGAACTTGTCGCAAATCAGTTAGTAGTCGATCTTCCCCTGCTTCTCTTTTGTTGCCAAACCTCTTTCGCTGTGAGAGGATCGGGCAATAAATCAATTTGAAAACTGTTGTCGAACACACCACGAGGGAAAAGTATCGGCCGTATCTTGTGGGGAATCCGCCATGCCAAACGAATGTAAAGCGAAGGAATGTGTCAATCCCACCTCTCAACCCTATTGCAAAGAGCGTAAGTTTCCCCCAAGCTTGCTACTGGCTCGCAAGGGCCTTTCATCCGGCCTCGGCCATACAAATATTATCCAGGGAAACTAAACATACAGATAGACCGGTGCCAGCTTTGTAACAACCCACGGGCGGGCAAATCCATCAACTACTGCGCTCAACGTAAGTCGCGGGTTCTTGAACCGAATCCTCCAACCCATCGTATCCATCTCAATCCGGCACTTCCAAAACTGACCACCACGACAACCAGACACGTGCAACGAGAACGCCTGCGGCAACCCGCGAGTCAAAGAAGGTTCATCCTGGTGCACATCCCGTAATAACAGCCCCCCCCCCCCTCCCTCCTCCCCTCTCACGCACACACAACGACGACCGGCCACTGACGACCACCACCCACCTCATCCGCGCGGACGACAGACAGCACATGCAGCACGCGGAGCTGCAGCAACGAGCGCGCCGGGCGCTCGAAGAAGTGCGCCAACCACAAATGCACCGTCCCCGGCTGCCAGGGCGGGCGCTGCGCGCGCGCCAACTCGCACCTGTGCGTCGCCCACAAATGCACCCGGCTCACGTGCCAGAAGGCGCGCGTCCGCGACTCCGAGTACTGCGTCAACCACAAATGCGCCAACGCGGCGTGCGTGGACGAGTGCGGCCGCGGCTCGAAGTACTGCCTCAAGCACAAGTGCGGGGTCGCGACGTGTCTGGGCGAGCAGGCGGCCAAGTCGAGGTTTTGCGTCAATCGTAAGTCGGATGTGTGTGTGTGTGTGTTTCGGTTTGCTGTGCTGATGGGAGATGTGCAGACCGGTGCACGAGGCCGGGGTGTGGCGAGATTCAGGTGCAGTTTGAGCCCGCCGCTGCCGAACCGTCTCATTGCCGCGCGCATTACTTCGGGTAGTTTGGACGGGGGTTTGTGGTCGGGCCGCCGAGGGAGGGCGAAGGGTTGAGGGGATCCCGGTCATCGGCTGTACGCTTGGATCGGTGCCTGGAGCTTGTGGACGGGTAGAATGCAAACAGATCGGTTTGAGAGCATTGCACATTCGTGAAAGAATTGGGCGCTCACCAGTTAAACGGCCGAGATGTTGATGCGTTGTTGCGGAAAGTAGGGGGAATGGCTGTAAGGTATGGTATGGTTTTGTTGCTACTCCTGTTGCGGCTGGGATGATGGGGATGAGCCCAGCCTGGGCAGCGGAGGGCGGGAGGATGAGGATGAGGATGAGAGCGAGGAGATGGAGCTGTGGGCGCGTGGGTCGGGCGGTGGGACTGCCGGGGTGCTGTGTTTTGAGGAAGTATTGTAGATTGTATGGCACTGTTGCCGAGATGCAAATGGCTGACTGTTGGTTCGGCGCCACGGGAAGCCACTTAACAGTTCAGTATGGGCATAGACGTGTGGGGTCGCATGGAGTAGTAAACATCTATATGCATTAGTTGGCAGCAATCTCGAAAATATAGTGGGTGAGAGAGGCCAAAATCGTTAGATTATATAACAAGCCTGAGAATACCTCTAGTCTCCTCGGTCCAGCTTTTGCATTGCGGAGAGTTGACGTCCTCCACTTGCAGTCCCACCTGGGCAGCTCCATTTAGTCCATCGACCAATAGAAAATTAGTCCGCTCCCTGTCCAGATAACCAATTTCCGTTAGCTATAGCAACGCTCCACGTGGAGTAATTTCGAGGAGCTTCGTCTGATCCGGATAAACCGCTCGAATTGCAAAGGCTTTCGGTAGACGCTGAGTGATCACCCGGCGATGACTGAGCCGAACTGATCGGGTCTTCAGATCACGACGTCTGAGATACAGACACCAGGCTTGATTAATGCGGTCATGGCTATGGCAAGGAGGTATATAAAGAGTACGAGGTCAGCGTAGACGGGCATTGAGGTTGCTTCGTTGCTCCATCCGGCGCTTTATCTGGAGATTACACTGGAGGCGTATCTTTCTGGTAAAGAGTGTGACACGGATTATTTCCAGATAGGGAGTAGTCCTTTCCGTTTCTTCAGGAGGCATTCTCCTGTAACCCCAGCTGTCTAGATATTTTTGACCGGCGAATAGAGACACATGCGGATCGCCGCTTAGCGATACAAATCGTCCAGAATCGCCTGTTGGTACACGACACCTTCGTCACATTCCACTTTACATGTGTAGGCGAACAATCTCGGGGTCCCCGTTGATTGTCGTTTTCTGCTCCAGCGGTTAGTCCAAATTTGGTTAACTTTGGACATGGATGCAGGATGACAAATCTTGCATATCTGCATCTCCGTCTGGAAGCAGAAGGGCGGTGGGGGCGAGGCTGAGATGTTAGCGAGGCCAAGACCAGGCTTCAAAAAGGCAAGAATAAAAGCAAGCCTCAGCTTACGCCGCGCTGCATAACTGGGAGGCGGGGCTGACTGAGGAAATGTAAGGTAAACATGCAAGTGTGAAAGAAGCTTTTGCGGACTTAAGCAGCACGAGATGCGGTTGTGTCTGGCTTGCGGAAGCCTGAAAGCCCGAGCTGATGGGAGCTGTGGGTCTCCGTACTCACTGCAGCCGCCCGCCGATCATTATCGGATTTTGACCAACTAACAAAATCAATGTCTCAGCCTCGTCAGTAGCTTAGCTTTCCAGCCTCGAGATTGTTTTCCTAAGCATTTATTAAATCGGCTAATCCGCCCCGGATGTTATTGCATTGATTTCATTCCAGTCTTCTACACGCTGCATGATACTATACCCCTGCTACTTGCCTACAGCGAGCCGGACCCCCTCGTTCGGGAAACATGGAACCTACAATTCCGAGCATCGAACATCCTGGAGGTGTATCCCACAGCTCCTCAAAGTCGAAAGATGAAATGGATGACACAGCCATTGAGGATTTCATCTATGGTATCTCCCATTCCTTTTTACGAATAATCGTTGGGTGACGTGCTGACGAACAAATTCTAGGGAGTACTGAAATCCCACGAAAAGCGGCCACCCACGGACAGCGTTACTCACCCGACGAATTTCTTGAAACACCTTCCGCAACGGAACTGCCCCCAGAAATTGCCTCTAAGAAAGAATGGCTTCTTCGAGGTCATGAATCCTACACGTCTTTCGGGGAGGAAGGTACGACAGCCAGTGTGAATGCATATGGAAGCATCATGCACGTATCAAAATTCCTTGGGGTGGGGGAATCTGGAATATTCCACGCAGATCCATGCATTTACGAGCCGTGGTTCCTCGACTATCGTATGAAGCAGCTTCTGGACCTTTCAGTGGATCCGGAGGAGGGTTTTGGCCTTTGCTTGAGCCCACAATCAGTGGACTCACACTCGAAACCCAGGTTGCAATTCTTACATAATCGATGGCCACGATTCACGCACAGAATAGGAGATCTATCGGTGTCGATTCAATACTTCGCCAACCATGGAGCTATCATTCAGCAGTATTCATTTGAAAGAGTACAGGAAGACAAGACAAAGAAGGATGCGGAGGAGACTGAGACCCCCACATCTCGGGGACCTGGTGGAGATGTCAGTCAAACCATAAACGAGGAAGGTTCTACCGCAAACAAACCCGAAACGCAAGGAGACCATGCCGAAAAAAGTCAGGAACAGGATCCCAAGCCATCAAGCAATCCGACCCATGAGGACCAGGTAGAAGAAGAGAAGACAAAAGAGAACTCGCCGCCACAGAGCGAAGTACAACGCGGCGAAACAACCGACTACAACCACAAGAAAATCTCAGTTAAAGACTGCCTGCGACTCGAGCCACGATTGCAGATACGCGAATGCGAATGGATCCAACCCTCCAACGACTTCAACATGGATGATCCCGAGAGTGACGAGTACCACATCGTCGAAGGACAGAATCAATACAGCCTGGTGGTCGACCATCACCTCTCAAGTGATATGAAGGCATCATGGGCTACCAAGACCGACCATGAAGCAGTTCGTTTGGTCATCGCTGCTTTTGTAAACGGCCAGGCCACGAAAATAGCGAAAACACGAGACGAGCACTACGAAATTCAACTTGACTCCGAAGATGTCCACAAATTCGACGAAAGTCAGCCGTCGGAGACCAACGCCCCGCTTGAAATCACCGTTACGTACGACTTGCGACTCCTGGCAAAAACCGACTCATGGGAGTCGACGCTAGTCCCCGCCTCGTCTTTGGACTTGAAAGATTTGATGTCTCAAAATCCCTATGAACCGGGACTTGTCCTTTCAGACTCGACACATTTGGACTTTATCATGAAGCGTAATCTGGAGCATATTCTCTCTGTCTGCAGCATTCCAATATCAAATTGGTCTACTCAAGAAAATGAAAGGGATGAAGAAGGTGCCCCACAAGAGACTCCAGAAAGGGCTCAAGAAAGGATCCAAAACTCACAAAGAAGAAACCCAGTCGCTTTGACATGCGGGGATCTTTCTGGACACCATGTTCTTGTATCTGCAAGCTTGTAGGTTACTCAACTCTTCGACACATTTCTGACTTTCTACTGCTAACCCTGTTCAGCTTCGCGTTCCAATTCCTCCTCAAGATGTATTCCAGGGTACCGCGTGGTTCGCAACTGGCAGAACGCATTTTCGAAACGTGTAAAGGCCATCTTGAGTGGATCTTCTTGCACATAGAAAAAGACCAGAGCGACGGTGGCCAGTTCCATGCAGGATATTGTGCGAACGGCAAGAAAATACCGCGCTTGGATGAAGATCGAACTTCTCAACACACTACGCTTCAGATCATCAAAGCAGGAGACTTCATGTCAACATTCGACCATGACCTAGTCCCAAGTTGGTTTCTTCAGGTAGTAGGCGACTTCATCGACAAGTGGATCGCGTCTCTCCGGGAAAGCGATAACAGAGACTACTGCGTGTTTCCACGAAAATCCTACGTGGACGATACGGATGGTTACTACTTGAGGGACCATATCTTGATTTTGGAGGCTCTTGGAGTGTCCAGACATCTTGATCGTCTGATATTTTTTGACCAGAATTTCGGGGGGAGATATCATAAATATCGCCAAAGGAAGACGGAGCGCGAGGTCTCTTATGGAGTATACACTCCCGATCAGGCCAGAAAAAGGATTTTGAAGAGGTTCACCACCCAAAACACCATTACCAACGAGCGAATGCTTTCAGTCTATCGAGATACTCAAAAAAACAGCTTCATGCTAGACTTCATGGACACGGCCCTGTTCTACGACGACACGCCATTCTCCGACGACTCTTCGCAGGACACCGAAACTCCCCAGCGACGGGATAGGAGAACCAGGAAATTCCTTGACACGTGGATCCGAACGATGCAAGCCCAACACCGCCACGAGAGAGCCGATGACACATACTGGCAAGAGCCACTTCAATACGCGCTGGCCATGCATATGGGAAAACGTGGGTATCAGATCAATTCCAAGTCAGCCAGTGACGCTTGTCACGACGGATTCAATTTGTTGCTCCGGAGCTGCTCTTCCAGCGGCATTTTTCCAGGGTTCCTCGCTCGCGATGCGAAGCTTTCGGACATTTTCGTGAATGACATCAATGCCCCCCGCTGGGCTGCTCGCGACTTGTATTGGCACACATCGTTCGAGCTGCCTTACAGTCTCTGGTTGTACGACCAGGAAAGATCGGAGGAAATTGATGGCCAAGACAAGAAACAGACACCACCGGAAAAGCCCACAAGTGCCAGTCAGCAAAAGCCAAACACACAGACACAGTCCCAATGGGACCAGAGACTGATACCCAAGCTTGTTCCTGCCAAGACAGTATTGAAAGGCCAGGATTTTGTCGATCAGAGGAACATTTTCGAGATTTCAGACGAATGGCTCACTGGCTGTCCGGAATTTCTACATTTCGACCCTCATGTTCCATTCCAGAATCTGCAGGAGATATTCGCAGGACATCCGGCCTCCTATCCCGAGTTTTCCGCGTCGCGACGACTCATTGTGGATATACCCAAACGGAGGGGCCAAATGGATGACCAGACTCTGGTGGATCCACAGCCACGCACAGATAAAGATCTCTTTGACAGACTGCAGCAATGGCGGACCAAAGCAGGACATATGCTTATCAAGAAGCGGGTAATTTGGTTGTCATCCGGTGACAAGAGAGCCGCTGAAATGTGTCCCGTCGCTGTTCCGGAATCTGAAAGGCCAGCGCTAACAGCTTTCTTTGGAAAGCACAACAATTCGGACAAGTACTTCCTGGACGATCCATCAGCGACTAGCAATGCATGGAAAACCGAATTTCAGTTGTCCTTTTATCAGCTTGGCAAAGACGATGGTGTTCAATCCAAGCCAGAGATTGCGCTCGCAAAGAGGATCCGTCGAGGTTCTATGGGGTTCCGGTTCAATGGAGATTTCTTCGATTGCTATTGGACATGCCATGTCATTAGCTCTGATGATAGAGCGAGGAGGAAAAGGACGGGCGAAGACCCAACCGACCAAGAAACTGCAGCCAACGAAATCAACCAGGACATGGAAACCCTTCTACACAAACGCCTATCAAAGGAAACCGGCCACCTCGCGTTCGCAGTCTCTGAAAACGGACCCAAAAAGAGACCATGGCATCAGCGCAAAGTTCTGGAACTGATTCTGTTTGACGAGATCATCGCGGAGGTAACGACCGGAACACAAGAGATACTCCAAAAGATCAACGACGTACTCGCTTCCACTATTGAATCAGGACTTCGAGACAACGAAGTGATCCATGATCTTCCGGAGAAGGTCAAAGAGACCATCATATTCTCCAAGATCGACAGCAACGCCTACTTCTCGTTCAGTTCCCAATGGGAAGTGCTCCAGCAACTCCTCCAAGTTCTCAACGAAGACCTAAGCGACACGATCGAGAAGATCAACAGCTGGCAAAACCGAGAGAAAAACCGAGGCAAAGAGATACTACGGTGGACCAGGAAAGACGAAAAGAGGTATAGGCCTGCGTTAAGGAGGATGCAAATCTCAAATGCCGAGAGCGTGCGCCAGGGCTCGCGATTGACCTGATTGACAAGCGCAATCGGGGTGCTAGGGTCCGATTGTAAGCAAAGGGGTGTCTTTAGGTTAATTAATTAATCGCTAAGGATTGCGCTTAGATTAATTAATAGATTAACAAGCGCTTATTAATCCGTGTAATATTATACGCGCTAGCGATATACCGTATATAGTAACGATGCTTAGCATAATATTAAGTTTTATAACTTATAAGTATAAGCTTATTCTTCTACTTCTTCGTATATTTATTATCTATATCTAGTAAGAACCTCTTAAAATATACGACTTACGTAGATACTTTATAAAAGACCGTTTAGTATCTCTTTTAGTTTATATACTACTAGCGTAGGTACTACTACTACTACTACTATTTACGATACTTAGTATAGTATTAAGACCCGTACTATTTATTATTCGCCGCGCTTTACGAAGTCTTATACGCTTCTACTACTACTACTATCGCTATCGTCGCGCTATCGCTACTACTATTTACGATACTTAGTATAGTATTAATATTCTTATATAGCGTGTCTATATCTACTTACTATCTAATATACGTATAATCTAATAGTTTCTACTACTTCTCGTATCTTATACTTATTCTAAGAAGATAACTCTACGAGCTAGCTAGATCTTTAAGTACTAGTTAGTCTCTATTATCTCGTACTTTAAGCTTATACGATTAATAGATATTATTCTATCGTAGCCGCTAAAGAACCTCTTATAGTTATTCGATATACTAAAAGCCGTAAAGAGGTTTAAAGTAAGTTATAAGAGTACTAGATATATTTTACTATTATTTATTTACTACTATATAGATTTATTTAGTATTTTAGTCTTCGTAAGCCGTAGCGTCGCGTAGTAGCGCTCGTATTTATTAAGAATCGATAAAGAAGATATCGCGAGATATAGATATTATTTAAACGGCGAGAAAGCTAGTATTAAGAATATCTAAAAGATTACTAATTCGACTTTAGCGGGCGCTTATTATAAGAGTACTAGAGAAGAATTTACTTCGCGATATACTATTTAGACGTTAGTAGTAGTATCTTTTATCTACTTATATATTAGCTATAGTATTAATTACCGCCGCGATTATTACCGCTACGCGATCGCGTTACTCGTTATTATCGCTAGTATTATTTATCTATTTAATCTAGCTCTTTAGCTTTCTCTACTTCTCTTTAAGAAGAGTCTATTTAAAGCGCGGGTAAAGTACGATCGCGAGAGTATAGCTAGCGCTATTATTAGTAGCGGTCTAGTACTTACTAAGCTTATAATAGACTATCTCTACGTCTATCTTTAAATAATTTATAGGCCTATAATATCTAAACTCTCTAGTTAGTATCTTAAGCTTATTAAATAGATAATCTATAATAATAAGCGACTTTTAGAGAAATCTATAAAAGTTATTCTTACGGTCTAGCGCTTTTAGTCGTTTAATAGTAAATATAAGAGACTCTAGATATTACTTATAGATTACTAACTTCTACTAGTCGCTCTCGCTTAGAATATCGTTAGCTAGCTTACTCGTATAAGTAGCGTATATAATAATAACCGCGGGCTTAAGCTAAAGAATGCGCTTAAGTATATAGTAGATTAAATTTTATTAAATCTTAAAGTTCTTTATAAGCTTATAGTAGTAGATTATATTATTTCTTTTTAATATATTTAATTAATAGCTTCTAAACTCTACCCGCCGATCTAGTAAGCTTATTATCTAGATAACGATATTACGAAGATATCTAATAATACTAAGATTACTATAAAAGAGCCTTCTAATACGCTTATTCTTAACTAGATTAGTAAAGCTAAATATCTTAAGAACGTTCTTTAGCTAGCTAATATCTCTTATCTAGAGAAGTAACTTAGTAACGAGATTAAGAACGTAGCTAATATAATATAAATAATATACGCGAGAATTAACGCGATATTTAGAGTAGAGTAGAGCGATCGCGCTATTATTATTAGAGACGTTATTATATATAAAGAAGCTAACGCGATAGCGATTAATATTATAATTAGTAAGAACTAGATCTAGCGCTTTAATAATATTCTTATTACTTTACTAGTAGTAAGCTTACGTAAGTAACGCGTAGTAGGCTTATATAACGTATCTTACTACTATAGATAGATCTAAGCGCGAGCGAAATAGTTTAGCGTATACTATTAGTATTAATATAGTAGATATTTATATTAAGAAGATCTAGAGAGAAGCTTAAAATTATTTATTTATTAAATAATATATAAATATACGTTATCGCGCGTCTTATAAAGTCTCTTACTTTATTCTTCTTTATATAGAAGGCTTAAATAATCTAGTCGCATATAATATTTAAAGATCTAGATAGCACGCGCTTAATCGACGAATTTAAAGTAATAAATAGACGATAAAAAGTCTTATAAATAGCGATAAGAAATAAGATATTATAGATAATAATCTACTAAATAAAGCGACTCTACTACGCGTTAGCTTACGCTATAGATATAAAGTTAATATTAAATTAAAGCGCGAGTAACTTAATAGAAGAAGTAGTAGTCTTAGATAAATATATAATATAATAGTATATACGTAGATAATTAATTATCTAGCTCGTTATACGATTGCTTTAATATATATAGTTATCGATAGCTTTCTACGAATAATCTATTTTATTAGAAGAATCGAAAGAACGATAAAGTTAATCTATATCTCTTATAAAGCTAGTATAATATACTACTACGATTATTAACGGCCTAGCTATAAGTCTAAATAAAGAACTACTTATAATAATTATTAGTAATTTTACGCGTAGCTAGCGTATAGTCTACTTAAAGACGCGTTTTATTAAGTATATACTTATTATTCTCGTCGTCGGCGATAATACTAAAGAACTAGATAGTAGAGTCGACTAATAGTAGTATTAAGAAGAGCCTATTACTTAATAGTAATTTCTTCGCTAGCGAAGAAGTAGACGGCTTCTTATACGTTAATCTAACGCGTCTACTTAGCGGTTTATTCTTAGCTAATAAAGTAGAACGTTATAGAGCGCGTAAGAGAGTTATCTAGATATTTAAAAGTTCTTTATTAATATTATTATTATTATTATTAAACTCGCTACGTAGAATGCGGTGCTCGATAGAAGAAATAGATATTATACTAGAAAAATAATAATAACGCGATAAATAATACGAAGATATTATTAGCTAGTAATCTTATTCTTTATCTTTTTCTCTTAATATCTAGCGGGTTAGATTACTTATATTAATAATAATCGACTAGTAAATTTTAATAAGAGCGAAGAAATACTACTATTTTAGAGATTATCTACTATAAAAGATTAGTTTATATATATCTCTAGTAAAACGCGCGTCTAGCGCGTTTATTTAACGTTATATTATAATTTATAACGTTATAGAATTAAGCTAAAAAAATTTTCGCGGTATCGCGTAGGTCTCTTTTAATACTAAGTCGTTCGAATCTACGTACGCGGATAATATAGTCTAATAATATTAATAAGTCGTAAGTATAAAGAAAGAAGAGTTAAGAGAAATAAATTTAAATAGATTTTCTTACTTATATAAGTTATATCTACTTCGAATTTAGTGCGTGCCTATTTGGGCTAGTACTAGACGAAATAATAGATTCTAACTAATCTCGTTAATACTAGCGAGAATATTATAACGTTATATAGCTAGATTTTTACGATAATCTACGTTTTAAGGCCGCTTAGCTTACGCGCACGATAAATAGCTAAGAAAATATATAAGCGGTAATTCTTACTATCTTTTTTACGTAGCGCGTCCTTAATTTTATTACGCTTATTAAGCGCTTGCAATTAATCGGGGTTCTAAACCCCGATTATAAGCGTAAGCGCTTGAGATTAAAACCTCGGTCAATCGGCTTCAAATATACGATTGTAATCGGATTAATTGATAGATTGCAATCCGCTTGCCGCTTGCTGCGAGCCCTGGCGTGCGCGAGCTCCAGCGACTTCAAGAGAAAGTCCAGTCGCTTCGCTCTTCGCTCATCAGCAGGCGCGACTACATCAGAGACGACCTGAATCTCCTCGGAGCCGAAAACACTCGGTACTTTACTTATGTTACTGTCGTGTTCCTCCCGCTTGGGTTCGCAACGGGGATATTCAGCATGAGTGGGGCACCGGGAGGAACCACCTTGGCGAGTATGTCCGGTACAGCAGCCATCACATTTCTTTTGACTGTCATTGCGCTGTACTTCATCGTCGATTTGTTCGAAGCGTTCAAAAGATCCAAGGAAACGTTGACCA
This sequence comes from Diplodia intermedia, assembly GCA_021495925.1. Classification (NCBI taxonomy): domain Eukaryota; kingdom Fungi; phylum Ascomycota; class Dothideomycetes; order Botryosphaeriales; family Botryosphaeriaceae; genus Diplodia; species Diplodia intermedia. The sequence goes on along the minus strand of JAKEKT010000106.1, from coordinate 32,968 downwards.
AGAAGTTGGAGCGCGGCATTCGTGCATGGGTTGTACATCCACTTGAAAAGCTTTTCTTACTTTTTTTCCTCACGTACGTCCTGTGGAAGGCGCTCCAGGGGTCGATGGCAAACCTTTTCAACAGCCAAGAGTTGTCTCCCTCTCAAAATTCAAGTAACCAAGGTACAGACAAAAGAGACACCTCGGCATCTCTACCAGATGGAAACCTTCAAGATCCACCAGCAAGGCGGCCTGCATCCCTTCCGGGTGATCTTGAAAGTCAAAGAGGAACTCCTCGTCGTTCATCAAGGTGAAAGAATTGCCCCGGCGAGCTAATCTATTTTTCTGTTTCTCGGGTTCCTATCAATTGGATGATTCTGCGACTTTGACGAATTACGATCCTACATAGAGACATCTCCTATCCCTTCCGTAATGTGAAAGCTGAGTAATTGATAATGAAACGTGAGAGCATACGGGCGTGAGATTAGATTGGACGAGAGTTCTGCGGCTGATTATTGGTAAGTTACGTGCATATAAGCCATGATCTGTAAGTGAACGAATGCTCCAGTAAGGCTTACTTGCTGGCAACCTACATTTGTCCACCTGCAGCTGACCGCATCGAAAAAGCAAGCAGACCCCCACGCAAGTGCACGACGGCGGTGTTGGGCGACCCCTCACGTACTTCTGCGAGTGCAGCTCTGGGCGAAACCTGCAATAGAAACCTTCGTTCCCTCTCGCGCTCGCCCCCACCGCTCCACCAGCCATCCCACCATCCTTCCCACACCCAGTCCCCATCCGACGAACGATGGACGCCCCCAGCATCGCCACCAGCACCGTCTTCCAGCCGCTCAACGATGGCCAGATCCGGCTGCTCCAGCTGCACCCGGGCTCGCGCACCGCGCCGCTGCGCTGCCATCTCGACACCGTCAGCCTCGCCTCGCGCCCTTACTACGAGGCGCTCTCCTACGCCTGGGGCGACGACGACCCGCAGCAGCAGCGCCTCCACCACGTCACGTTCCCGGGCGACGAGAAAATCGGCGTGACGGCGAACCTGCACAGCGCGCTCGTGCACCTGCGGCGCGCGGAAGTCGGCGGGCGGCCGCGCACGCTGTGGGTCGACGCGCTCAGCATCGATCAGACGGATGCGGTCGAAAAGGGCGCGCAGGTGCAGATGATGGGCGACATCTTCCGCGCGGCGGCGAAGACGTGGATCTGGCTGGGCGAGGAGGCTGGCGCCGACAACGCAATCGTAGACCACCTGCTCCATCACCACGAAGACAACAACACCGACAGCGACGACGACGCCGCCGCCGCCGCTCGCACCCTCGCCGACACCTCCTTCGCCGCCCTCCGCCACTTCTTCAGCCGCCCATGGTTCCGGCGCCTCTGGGTGCTGCAGGAAGCGCTGCTGTCGCGCCGGCCGTTCGCGAGGGTCGGCGCGCGCCCGCCCATCCCCTTCCGCCGCGTCGTGCGCTTGCGCCAGGCGCTTGTGTTTGGCAATTTGGGCAATGCGCGCGGCGACGTCTTCGAGCGGTGCTACATGGCGTCGTGCATGCGCGAGTGGGACGCGCTGCGGGCGTGTTTGCTGGTCGACGACGACGACGACGACGACGATGACGCAGTGACGACGGAGGCGGAAGAAGCGGGCGAAGGAGGAGGAGGAGGAGGAGACGCGGCAGCAGCAGGGGCAGGGGCGGCAGCAGCAGCAGCAGGCGGCAGCGGGTGGCCGCTCGTCCTCGCCATGCCCATGACGGAGCAGCTGGAATGCAGCCTCTTCGCGGACCGCGTCTTCGCGCTGCTCGGGCTGGCGACGGCGCGCGACCGCGCGCGCGTCGCGGCCGACTACGCGAAGCCGCTGGCGCGGCTGCAGGCCGAGGTGTGCGCGCACATGATCGCGTCGTCGCCGGGTGCGGCGTTGCACACCATGGGCGGCGGCGGCGGCGGCGGCGGCGACGATGACGTCGGGGAAAGAGACGAGGAGGAAAGGCCGTCGTGGGCGAGGGACTGGTCGCGGCCGAAGAAGGTGCGCTGGCACTTCATCCGGAGGCGCGAAGGGGCGGGACGCGACATGTGGTCGATCTTGCCGAAGCAGTACGGGCAGGAGGAGCGGAAGGGGTACGCCTGGCTCGACGACCGGGCGGGGGCGCTGCCGTGGAAGATGGAGGAGGGTAAGGAGAAGGAGAAGGAGAAGGAGGAGGAGGAGGACGCTTCGGGTGGTGGTGGTGATGGTGGCGGCCTCGGTGTGGAGCTTCAGCTGGCGCGCTTTTCCGGCGACCTCAAGACTCTGGCTCTGAAGGGCGTTGTGACGGACACCGTCTCCGCGGTTCGGGTGCGGGTCGATGCGGATGGCCATCATCAGAGCACCTGCGAGAATTGGAAGGGGTTTGCGCGCGAGCGGGCAACGGGCTATGCGAGCCGAGAGGACCTGGATGAAGCGTTCGGCAATGCTTTGTGCCGTGGGAGCTATCGAGACGACCGGGGAAATGTGTTGACGAGTTGCGCTCAGGCTTACGGGGCCTGGATCAAAGGGGAAGAAGATGTGACTGAAGACCCTACGGGCACTGGGGAGAGCAAGAAAAGACCAGTAATCGATTACAGTCACCGAGTAAACCGCTTGCTCCCTGGTAGGGCGTTTGTTGTTACCGAAAAGGGTTTGCTCGGCCTGGCGCCGGAGAAGGTGGCGGAAGGAGACGTCGTGTGCTTCTTCATGGGATGTTCTGATCCGTTCGTCCTGCGGCCGCTGCAAGGGAAACACACTTTCCTGTTCGTTGGGGAAACTTACATCCCGGGAATCATGGATGGTGAATGGATAGCCGGAGCGGATGGACAGAAGGTCACAGAGTTCTGGATCGAGTAGAGCGAGCAGCGATATCGGTCTCTCCACATGAGTCTGATGAGCGTATCTTCCCTTGGAATGAAGTTTTTCTTCTTCTCTTCGATCTTACTCATTCCAGTCGACAGTTTGTGGTATGGGGAAATTGATAGCCTCTAAACCTACACTCCATGCGCTTTGAGAATATACGATCCATTCAGTGAATAAAACAAACATATCTATAACGGATTCACTTACCTTGAACAAGCTTTTTTCAAAGCAAAAAAAAATACTTTGCGCTTGTCAATCAGGTCAATCGCGAGCCCTGTGTAATTGAGACCTGCAAGGTTTGATTCCGTCGTCCAAAAGCAAGAACAGTTGACAAGACACTCAGCTTCGTACTGCCTATCAGCCATCTGGTGGACGAACTGTATCTTCCGCGGTCAGCCTGTAGATTTACAAACCACGCGCTCTGGGGGAGCAACACCCGTCACTTACCATCAACGATTCTTGTGGCTTTGGTGAATAAAGCAATCAAGCGTGAAGAAAATCAAATAAATGCCTGCGTGCACATCACCCCCATTTCAAACCCCCACTTCAACGAAAAACGCCAAGAAATAACAACAACAACAACCCAGCCAGAAGAAGAAGAAGAAGAAGATGCTGCACAGCGTCTGTACAATATAAAATTCCAACTAGCAACGACAGCGCTACTCTTTCTTTCTTTCCCTCTCACATCCCCCCTCTCCCCACCAACAACAACTGGGGGAAAAAAAAATTTACTCCCCTCCCCTACAACTCTTCCCGATACACCTCCTCACTACCACCACCACTCCCACCATCATCCCCACCACCACCATCACCACCACCATGCTCACCACCATCCTCACCACCAGCACCCCACCGATCCCACTCACCACCATCATCCACCCACTCCCCCTCCCACTCCCACTCCCCCCACTCCCCCTCATCAAACTCGCCCTGCCCCTCCCCCCTCTCCCTCTCCCCACCATCCTCCCTATCCTCCCTATCCTCCCCCTCATCATCATCATCATTCTCAATAATCCCCCTAAACTCGCGCCCGCGCGGCGTCTCAACCAACTCCAACCGCCACGCCTTCCTGCCAGCCCAGCGGGCGAGCTGAGTCTTCAGTTTCTCGACCTCTGTGACGTCGTCGATCCTTAACTTTTTCAGCTGCTCGGCGTCCATGGTGTGCGCGGGGCGGCCGGCGCCCTCGGAGGCGGCGACGACGCCGAGCAAGGTCGTCTTGCCCGTGCCGCCCGCCACGGCCGACTTTTCGATGACGCGGCCCGGCGCGCCGACGAGGCGCTGGGCGCCGACGGGGATGCCGCCGATGGTGGGGAGGGGTGGGCTGGTTGCTTGTTGTTCGTTTTGTTGCTCCTGTTGTTGTTGCTCGTGTTGTTGTTGGGCGTGGCCGGTGTTGTCCTCGCCGCCGGTGGCCGGGTTCTTGAGGGCGTCGGGGAGCTCGATGTCGGTTTGGGCGGAGGCTTGCTGTTGGACGTGGTTGGGGTTCGACTTGTGGCGGCGGCTGCCACGCGGGGTGTTGGCGGGGGGCACGACGTCGCCGGGCGAGACGATGGGGGCGCAAGAGATGGCGTGGGCGCGGTTTTCCTGCGGCGGGAGGAAGGCGACGTCGTTGCAGAGGCGGGGCGTGTAGATGACCATGAGGTACGAGCACGTCGCGACCTCTTTGATCATGCCGATGCGGTCGGGCGTGTTGGGGTGGCAGTGGAACTGCGTTGGTTGGCGCGGTTAGCTTCCGATACTCCTCTCTTCGTACGTCTGCTGCTCTCTCTCTCTCTGTCTGGGTCACGTACCTGGACCTCAATCTTCCGCTCCTTCCCCGTCAAGTCGCACGTCGTGCCGCCCGTCAGCTTCTGCACGAGATACCTCGTCTCGCCCTTCGTCTCCAGCCTCGCCACGCCCGTCTCCTCCCTCTCCCTCTCCCTACCCGCCCCGGCCGACGACGACCGGCCGCCCACCGGCACGCCCTCGTCATCCACCTCCTCACCCACACCACCTTCACCGCCGGCCTTCCCGGCGCCGGCCCCCCTCTCCCCCTCCTTCGGAAACGTCCCCAGCGTGAAACTATGCACGTTCGGATCCTCGACGGGCGGATACACGGGCACGCCGCGGCTCGGCGGCAGCTGATGGAACTGCCTGACGCCGTCGTTGTAGCAGAAGCTGTAGCTCCACCAGCCGCTCAGGAAGTAGATGCAGTTGCCCTGCATGCCCCGCAGCAGCTCCCATCCGCGGTCGCTCGCGCGCGCCAGCTCCTTTGCTTCCTCGTCCGCCCTGGACGCCGCCGTGTTGTGGTCGTCGTCGGCGGCGGTGCTGTTGTCCGGGACCGCGGCGGGCACGATGGGGATGCGGCAGAGGTAGGGCTGCGCGTTGAGCGTCATGAGTTCGTAGGCGGCGGCGAGTTCGTCGTCGGAGTCGGAGTCGTCGTTGTCGTTGCTCGTCGTCGAGTCTTTGAAGGGATCGGCGTGCGGTGGCGCGTTGTCGCTGCTGCTGCCGCCGCCGCCCCCGTGGAAGTGCTTATCGGCATTGTTGCCGTCGTCGGGGGGCGGCTGGAGGTGCGAGAGCTCGACGGTGGCCTGCGCCGCCCCGGCGTTGTCGGCGTCGGCGTCGGCGACGGCGATGGGCGGCGGTCGTTGTGGTTTCGACGGCGACGCGGCGTGCAGCGAGCGCGCGTAGTCCTCGGCGATGGCGGAGTCGGTGAAGACGATTTGGTACTGGTCGGCGCCGGCGTGTTAGTTGTCTGTGCGGCAATTGGTGTCGTGGCGGCGCGCCGTGGTGGTTGCGGTTGATGCCAGCTTGCGCAGCTCGGCACGCGCAACAGCAACGATAGCTTCCACGTACCTGCGGGAAAGCGAGCAGGTCGTCCAACACGCTGAAAGATCCCTGGCTCGCCAGCACCAGCTGGACGATTGCGGGCAGGGCCCAAAAGTGCTTGGTCATGGCGGCGGTGACGAGAGTGGCGGTGGCATCGGGGGTGAGGTGGGTAGGTAGTGCGGAGGAAGGCGGAGGTGTCTTGCGGAGGGACAGCTCGCCTGTTCCGCTTTAGTGAGACACCCGCGCAAAACAGGTATTCACCGCACCGCCGCAAAGCAATCGCTGCGAGCTCGATCATCTTGTGCCAGACCGTTTCATATGCTATTTTTCTACGGCTTTCCCGAGCCTGAGCCCTCCATGTCTTCGTGGTACATTACAATCATCTGCATTCGTCCCCTCATGGTATCCAACTTGGAGCTGAACAAAAAAAATTATCCAAGATAAAAAATCAACGAAAGCAAAACAAATCATCAGCTACGCATTCTCCCAGTTCCGCCACTTGCACCCACAACCGCCGGTGCCGCCGTCAATGCCACCCGGCCCGCCATCGGCCAGCGTGACGTTGACGTCGCCGAACGGGCCCGACGCCGGGTTCACCAGCGTGCCGCCAAAGTCGCGGTTCTCCAGCTGCAGCTTGGCCGAGTCGTCGATGATCTTGCCGTCGTCGTCCATGCCGTAGCAGTAGATCATCTTCTCCGTGATGTTGCCGCCGTGGCGGTCCAGCGTGATGGTGACGGGGTACGGGAACGAGCCGGGCCGGTCGAAGTCGACGCCCGACGAAGCCGACGCCGACGCCCCCGAGCTGGTCGACGTGGCCAGCAGCGCCTTGCTGTCGCTCGACTGCGTCCAGATCTGCACCAGGTACCGCGTCTGCCGCCACGTGCACCGCACCTTGGCCGCCTCCTTGGTCGACCCGCCGTCGCGGTCCGCCTGGATCTCGCCCGTGTCGGTGCTGTTGACGGCGATGTTGTTCTTGAGGAAGATGGACCGGTCGAAGTAGTTGTAGAACCCGTAGTGCTCGTCCGCCGCCCCGCGGTTGTACAGCTTCAGCGGCTGGTTGGCGGGGAAGAACAGGAGGTTCGCCGCCGCCGCGGTGCCGTCCGACGCAACATCCGGATCCGGGATTATGTCCGCGATGCTTCCGTTGGTGGCCCTCTTGGCCAGCCGCTTCGATGAGACGTGATCGCCGTTCAGGAAAGAGATGAAGAACGGAGTGTCTTCGCCCGCGAACGGAGACGAAGCGCCGTCCGTCGTGTTACCCAGAAAGGCTTGATCCTCGTGGCTGGGGGCCGAAGGAGAAGGCGTGGGCTCGTCTCGAGTCCGAAGGAAGTTGAGCCACCTCCTGTGCTGAATCGACCGCTTGGTCTTCGTCGGCTGCAATGCCGTCGTGTTGGAAATGGTGCCGTTGACGAACTTGATCTGGAATTTGAAGTTTGGCTGGTTGGGCTCGTTCGGCTCCAGGTCTTGCTGTTGCTCCTTGGGCACCGCACAGCTCCACATCGTTTCCGGCGACACGCATCCGCTCTCCTCATAGCTGTTGTCGGGCTCAGCAATTGTCGCGACGCCTGTCGGGATCGGGGGGAATCCAGTCAAGTTCAACCACACCGAAGGCGTATCAGGGACATTGGTTGCTGAGGGACTGCCATCCGGCGACGTCGAAGATCCACCCGTGCTAGAACTGCTGTCATCGCTACCTTTATTCCTAGGCAGCAAGGTTCCGAGGAGAGCAGCCATGATGATTAGGAGAATTAGGAGGATCGTGATGAAGAAGCACCAGCAGCAACACCTCCTCTTCTTCTTCTTCTTCGCCAATGGGTCACTAGGGTCGTGCTTGGCAGCCTTGGAGAAGAGAGACCAATAGCCTCCAGCACCCTTCTGGCGCGGTGCCTTGGGAGCCTTGGGAGCCTTTTGTGGCTTCTCCGTGTAATGGGGGCTTCCAGGGAACGGCCTCCGGGTTCCTCCTCTTTCGAGCGGTTCATTGGGATTTCCATAGCTGGGCGGCTCCTGCGAGAAGTAGTTATGATGCTGGTGATGATGGTGTACCTGTGTCGGTGGCGGTGGGAAGTAGGGGGCCTGTGCCGGGGCGGGGGGATTAGAGTAAGGAGCAGGCGCCTGTTCACGCTGACTTGGATGGATGTCCTCGGGCGCCCTGTGGTTCGAGTAGGGGAACCCTGCTGCGGCGTGCTGATTTGAGCGGGGGGTCTCTGCGGAAGCACGACGGCTTGAATAGGGAACATCTGCCGAAGTACGCCGACTGGAGGGGATTACACCTGCAGGCGCAGGCATCGAGATGTCATGCGGCCGAGACGACCGGCGGGTCGAAGTCGACCGCCGGGGAGTAGCTGCAGCAGTAGCCGCCCGCGGCTCAGCTGGCGCGTCTTCCACATAGGCGTTCATGCTGCGAGGCGTGTCGGTCAGGCTGTGAGGTTCGTGCACGGCGCGCGCAGACAGGACAGTGCCCAGCGACGCTACAGCGACCACGGGGGTTGTATCTGTACTACGGACGGTGTCGCGTCGCACAAAGTCCTCGTCCCGATAGAAAGGCACGCCGTTGGAATGGTAGTGGCTGGAAAGGTGGAAGACATTGTTGCTGTCGTGAGAGTGGCTGGGTGGCGCGGGGTTCGTGTTAGAATCCGATTTAGCCTCAAATCCTTGTCCGAGGGCGACCGGGATTTCCCTGTCGCTGGCGCTGATCGCGCTTTGGGCACCCTCCGGCTGATAAGACCTGTTCAAAGACTCGCGCGATCGAACCGTCGAAATTCCCAAGTCGTCGTGAGTCCTCGCCGGCGACTCGTCCAACGATGATCGCTCCCAGCTCGCCGGGCTGAAGGCCGTTGAAGATGACTGTGGCGTCTGAGCTGCCCTGGATCTCGCAGAGAAGTTGCGGCGCAGGTCTGGCGAGCGAGAGAAAAGCGATGGAAGCATGGGCATAATCGGAGTGCTCGCGTCGCTAGGCGTGCTGGGAGCGAACCGGAATCGAGACGGAGTGAACTCGAACGGTGTGGTGATGACGTTCCACCATCCTCGAGAACGATGCGGCGTTGGCGGAATGTTTGTGTCGATGTACAGGCCAGTAGGGCCTCTGAGGGATCCTGCCGATTGAGGAGTATTGTCCTCTTCGAAAAGGGTGGCTTCAGAAGTCACACGCGGCTTCTTGGTGTTCGCAATTTCTTGTGCCTTCGAAGAGACCGCGGGCTGGGGCGGCGCAGCTTCAGACGGAGTCTCGGAGATCACAAATCCATTCGCGGTGCTGATTCCCCCAGGACTGTTGTCATTCCTGATTTCGAAGTTCGCTGGAATTGCAGGCACAGGGGGAATGTGCTCTCGACTGGGGTTGTAAACGGTGTAGGCGTTCGTTGCTCGGGAGTAGACACTCGACGCGGGACGAGGCCTGTTGTCCATAGTGGGGAACAACCAGCCAGCCTTCTCCCTCGCAGGGGTGACGATGATAGTAGGCGTCTCCGCAGAGCCGGCGCTGGGAGATCTTTGACGACCGGCGGATTGAACGTCCAGGAAATCTCTTGAGTGCACAGATTGAGGCGTGTCATGATCAGAAATCTGTTCCGGTGATACCGTCAAACCGATAGTGATGGGACGATCAGATGGAGACACATCGAGGGGGCTCATGCGCGGCGGCTGCGTCTCTTCTGGGGTCTCGGGTAGTCTGATGTGGGCAATCGGAAGATCAGGGGGAGGGCCTGGGACAAATGGAACCATCACTGGCTTTGTCTCTGGCTTGACTTCCGGGGCGTTCCTGCGCATCGTCTTCGCCTTGAAGCGGTAGCCGTCGTCTTCCGGAAGAGGCGCTTTCTCTTGCAACTCGTAAGTCGGAGCCAACTTGTCGAAGCTTTCCTTCCTGTCATCGGGTCTCAACTTGCGCATCGACGCCGATTTCACCAGTCCCAGCCACTTGAACTTGCTCGGGGCCTTCTCCTCTTCAGGTGATACCATGCCAGGCTTGCCTGTAGCGAACAACCCCCCAACGGCGGCAGGAAAGACTTGACGCGGCGCAGGCCCACGGTGGCGAGTGTAGTTGGTGTCCACTGCGATAGCGGGCCTCATGGTCTGGCCGAACGGCTTGTTCCTCCTCTTTGATTTTGACTTGTTGAGATGCGACGACAACCTCTTCTGCTTGGCGAAGGCGTTCCTTGCAGCAACACGCGAAGCATCGTATTCCCAGTTCTGGGACGGGTGGTAGCCTCCCGCAACGCCTTGGTTCTCCATCGCATCGTCCACCTGGGATGTTTCGTAGGGAGGAGGAGCCCTGAAGTCCCCGGATTGGGCCTGCCAGCTGTCCAGACCTGCTGGCGGTTGTGCTGGCGATCGAAAGTCGGCAGCACCGGGGAAACGCGTTACCCTTTGGATCTTGGAATCTCCGTCAACAAAGTCTGGGTTTGCGTAAGTGGTTCCTGGGTTGAGAGTCGCCATAGTAGCCGCCGAGAACCCGACTTCGGGGGCTTCGAGTCAGGAGGGTTTGAGCCGGGTGTCAGACAAAGGCGTCGAGTCGGCGACAAGGAACTATAATGGATTATGAGAGGTCGAAAGAAGACATGGTCGCAGGAAATGCAGGTCGCTTTTGGGAGCCCGAAACACTGGGGGCTTCTATTGTTGTCTAAGAGGCGGGGCCAAGGCAGTGACAATAGGAACAAGAACAAGGCAACAGCGCGTCAACGCGGGGAACGAAGGAGAGAAACAGAGGCGGCAACTTTTGAGAAGTGAATGGAGAAACAGAGGAAGAAGAAGAAGACGGAAACAGAGCACGCAATGGCCGTCGTCGGGCGGGCAAAGCAAAAGTACATTGGTGCAACAGCCTAACGCTCGGAACTGATTGCGGGCGCCGCAGAGCAGGTACTGTACAGCGCGAGCAGCACGCGCGATTGGTGGAGCGGTACGAACGATCATCTCGCGGGCGTCGAGGGCAGGCCGGGCGGGAGCTTCGCTGAGGTTTTACAATTTGGTTGGCCCTCGAAGCGCCCTGGCGAGAATGCCGGCGTTGATCAGGCCGGCCGGAGCAGCGGCTATTCCCTGTGCAGCCTAGCCGTCCCCGGGCGCCAGCAAAGCCCGTCGTGCCCGCGAGCCACTCGATGCAGTCCCAAGAGCCTCACTCGGCGCTAACCTGCTATCATTAGCAACGAGTCGCCCAACTTCATACGAAGGCATCTTCCGCCTCGTCACCCTGCGCGAGCCATGGAACCGTTGAGCCGTTGAACGGACAGCAGCACACCAAGCTGGCAAATCCATCGCCGCCAGCTGGTCGACTGCTGTCGCGTCTGCTGGACGACTGCTGTCGCGCCTGCTGGAGCGTCGCGCGTCGCGGATTCTCCGGTTCGTCGTCAGCACCGGCGGCCGCCCGTCGGTCTCGCCCAGCAGAGTCTCGCCATGCTCCGCCGTCGATCGCGCGAGACGAGCTCCAGTGCGCTCGTTTCAGCACGCTGATTTGCGGGGAGGATCGAGGCCGGCGGGCCGTCACCACGAGCAATCGTCGTGATCGTCCCTCGCAGCTGCCGTTTCGGGGGTGAAGAGGCCGTGGAAGCGAAGAGGAAGGAACAAAAGATTCGATCCCTCGGAGCCCCGCGGTGGACGCTACGCTCCCGCTACACGAGGCGGGCAGTCGAAGCAGATGGCCGGACGCAGATGCGAAATTGGCGACTGGAGAGTCGTCGAAAGGAGAAGATTGGGCGGGCGGTGTGCCGACTCATCTCGCCTCATCTTCGGCGCCCTGGCAGCGGAGCGGACACCCTCCAGCGTGACGGTGACGGCGACGGCGATCGCAGCGCGCGACGTGTCTTCACGCAGGCTCGTACGGCTGATCCACCACGCAAGGGCTCGCGGGCGCAGCCGAGGTGCCATCGCACAGTATGTAAGCGGTGATACGAGGGCGGCGAGGGTGCTGGGCCCAGGTGCCAGCTATTCTGCCGTGAAGAAGGCGAGCGGCACGCAATCGCTCCGCCATGGACGGGACGGGCGAGCTGCCAAGCGGGCAGCTCCTAATCTCCGCCGCGCACCGTTGGCCTCTGGCTTGGAGCCAGATCGGCCAGCGCTGCTTCAATCCATTCTCTTCGCTCACTGCACTGCTGCGACACCTGCGCCGCCCTGACATGACGCCGGCCTGACTCCGCGCCCTCGCAGCCGCCTCGCTCCTCCGCGCACACATCCCTGTCCTGCGACTGTGACCCTGAGCTATTCGCATCGCAGCCACCCGCCGCAATCGTATTGCACGACTGTCCACCACCTGCGCGAACCAAGGTCGCGCCCATCAGCACGGCCAATTCCGCCCTCTGCTGCAGCCAGCACTCGAGCCCGCCAGATCGCGCGCCGACCTTATCCTAGCCCCGCCGAGCGCCCTCCCTTCGTACAATTAGCCCTATATCTCTCCCAATAAATCCGCCCAGGTGCGGCCAAGTCGCCAATCTGGCTTCTCCGACCTCGACCACCACGCTCCCGTCCGGCCACCGGCGACGGCGTTCGTCTGCTCAGGGCCCTCCGAACTTGCAGCTCCAGCAGACAGAAGCCGCCCAGCAGCAGTACCGAGACGCACGGCAAGGCGCCACCTCCGCCCGCACCGGCTTCGCCCAGCCGCTCCCCGCCATTCCCGGCACCCCGGTCGAGGCCAGCTCGCAGGGCCTGTTGCCGACGCCGACCACGCAGACTTCCATGTCGCTATCGCGCTCGCCGTCGCCCCAACCAGGCGGCGGCTGGGCGAGCCCGGGACTGACGACGCCCTCGCCCTACGGCAGCGGCAGCGTGAGCCCGCGCGTCGGTGGCAGCTTCACCACCACCAACGGGAGCCACAATGTCACCTGGGGGTCCGCCCAGGCCCGGAGCGACGAGGTGCGCGGCTACGGCTCGCGCTTCAATCCCCGCAGCGGCGGCGGCGGCGGCTTCTTCTCGAACCACCTGCGCCGGTTATCGCAGGGTCTTCCGTTTGCCCATGCCCCCAGCGGCGCGTCCGCCGAGAAGGAGAAGCTCGAGCGCAACAAGTGGGCGCCGCGGAAGACGGGCACGCTGGGCGGCGTTCCCTCGTGGATCGCTGGGAGGCTGCGCTTTATGAAGTTGCGCTTCGTCCTGGTCCTGGCCGTCTTGTTCTTCTTCGCGCTCACATACCTACCTCGTAAGCACTTCCCGCTCTTGCAATCGAATCGAATCCGCCGAGTTCTAATCTAGCTGCAGCTTTCAACAATGTCTACAACCATGCGCTCGGCGGAGGAAGCAAGTACGTTATAATATTGGCTGCGAACGTGGGTGGTGGTGTCATGGAGTGGAAAGGGCCGCGCGAATGGGCCATTGAACGCGACAGCGTGAAGAACAAGAAGAGGTATGCGCGGAGGTGGGGATACGAACTGGAGATCGTCGACATGAGCACCAAGAAGCGTTATGCGCACGAATGGCGCGAGAGCTGGGAGAAGGTCGACACCATTCGGAACGCCATGCGCAAATACCCCAAGGCGGAATGGTAAGGATTGAACCCGAAGAGCATTCGATTCTTATGTGCTGACGGCAGACTGCAGGTTTTGGTGGCTCGATCTCAACACCTTCATCATGGAGCCCTCGTATTCGCTGCAGAAGCACATCTTCGAGGATCTGCAGGAAAGCACCTACCGCGACGTCAACGAATACAATCCCCTCAACATTTCGCACCCTCTCACAGACGAGTGGCTCGACCCTACATCGCGCTCCGCCGAAGGTGACGGCAAGCCCGAATCCATCAATCTCATTGTGCCGCAGGATTGCGGCGGCTTCAACCTCGGCTCCTTCTTCGTCCGCCGCAGCGCTTGGACCGATCGACTGATGGACATTTGGTGGGACCCGGTACACTACGAACAAAAACACATGCAATGGGAGCACAAGGAGCAGGATGCGCTGGAATACATGTACCAGAACCAGCCATGGGTGCGGTCCAACATGGCCTTCATCCACCAGCGCAAGGTCAACGCCTTCCCGCCGGGCGCCTGCTCCGACAACGGGCTCGACCCGCGTATCCACTACAGCGAGCAGGACCGCGACTTCCTCGTCAACATGGCCGGCTGCGAGTGGGGCCGCGACTGCTGGGGCGAAATGTACTCGTACCGCGAGCTGAGCAAGCGTCTCAATGCCGGCTGGTGGGACGGTTTCAAGGCTTGGATGACCGGAGAGGTCGGCCGATTCCGCGGCAAGGACACCGATCCCGCGGATCAAATGGTGTTCCAAGCACAACACGAAGAGGAATTGGCGAAGCAACAGGAAGAGTCGGCGCAACAACAGGAGAAGCAAGGAGAGAAGCAGCAACAGAAGCAAGACGACCGAAACGAGAAGAATGATCAGGCGGCATAGACGACTTGGTGCATTGGCTCGAGTGAGATTTCTTCGTTGGAGGCCAGTTGGATGAAGGCCACTTTTTTTCCATTCCTCGTTGGACACTTCCTTCTACCGATTGGGTCCCCCTTTCTGCTTTCTTAGCGATTTTGCCCCGTTCATGTTGCATGCCGCTCACGTTGGATCCTGTTCTTCTTTACTCCCTTCACGCATGGTTCTGCTCGTTTTCGCCATTACACGACCGCAAACTCTTTACTAGACATGTCGCCTACGCCAACACTTGACGTACGACTTTTTCCCTTGTTCTATTCCACGCCGCCGGTCGTATCAGACATCCATTGGGATAGATGCCGAGCGCTGCAGTTTCTCTTCAACATCCGAGATTCTGCCATTGTCTTACTTTGTACTGCCGGGTTAATGTTCCTTGGTTTTTCTAATTTCCTTACTCTCGCCGTTTTTTTCTTCTTTTTCTTCCTCTTTGGCATTGAGAGATACCTTGTGGCCTTGCAGTTCAGTTGTCTACATTTTCCATTTTATGCGGAAGACATTTGGGGGAGGGGGGATAACGAGATTAGGTGGGAGGAACGGTACGTAGCTAGCCTGCACAGCAGGCAGACACATGTATGAAAGCGACGATAGCGATGCAATCATCGAAATCCGAGAAGATGAAATACATCAAGAAAACCGTCACAACGTCAAAAGTGCTGGAATTTTTTTTTTTTGCCTTTAACCGGCCAACCACTTCACGATGATTTTCGCCGCCTTCCTTTTTGCAAAAGCAACGGCAGATCTGATTGGACACGCGTCGCATTAGGTCTTTTTTCACCACGGTTTCGTCTTTTTTTCTCCTTTATGCGCTTGGCCTTGGTCTTTGCGCGCGCCCGGAGCGAAATGGTGATGAGCGTCGTCCAGCGCACCGACGATGATCATGTCGTTGCGTTGCGTTGCGTCGCGTCGCGTCCCGGGCGCCAAGAGACCTAGGCAGGCACAGCAGCTGACGACGATGACGACACAGACCCGACCTCTCGTCTCTCTCTCTCATAGGTAGGTAGCCCCCGATGCCGAGGATGATGTGATTGATGATGAACATCACCAGACGTACATACACACCGTCGTGGCACCGTCGCAACCACTAACCAAGTCGGACAGCTGGTCCAGCTGAAGTGTTCAACAGCTGATGACGTAGATGGGCGCTTGGCGATTGGGCCACCACACGGCCAACTACGTACGTACTCGACTATGTATGTATCTTATTTGCCAAGGACGCTGTTGTGCTGATCGCTTCTTCGCACGAGTCATCTCCGTGTTGAAGATGGTTGGGGATGGTGGGTTGTGAGGGTTCCGTCTGTGTTGTAAGATATATGGATTGTTTTTCTTTTTGTTGAAAGTAGGTAGATAGGTATCGTCATAAAAGTAGTAGTTATTGTTATACTAGTATCAATGCCGGATGTTCGCAAGACCGCCGGCGGCATCTCGTCAGAAACCAAGGAGCCGACTGGTGGTTGGCGGAAGGAGTGAGAGAAAGGGGATGGGGGTAGAGGGGTGTGGGGGAAATTCCAACGACCGCCAAGGGTCTGAAGACTGCGGAACCGGACGACGACGATGATGATGATGGTTTTTTTCCTTTTCGTCTGTATCATAGACAATCGACAATAACAACAACACACTCTGTCAAAGGGGTTGATGGTGGTGACGAAGAAAACGCAGGAGTGCGGCCCCAACGAAACCAAGAATATACAGTAGAAGTTAAGGTATAAACAAGCCCTTTCCCTTCCCTCTCACACACATGCTCCCCTCCCAGTCAAGAGAGAAGAAGACCCGAACATGAAAGACGAGGAGAGAAAAACGACGACAAAGCCAAAAGCCATGACACTTTCCAACCAAACAATACAACAACCATTCTTCTTCTTTCCCCCCAGGAGAGTGGGTGTTCCCACCTCCCCTCCCCTCCCCTCCCCTCCCCTCCCCTCCCCTCCCCTCCACAGGAGGAGAAAGGAGCAAGGGACGAACAAACAACATCCCCACCTTACAAAATCGCCAGCATCCACCCCGCCACCGCCAACACCGCCCCGCTCACCGCCCCCGTGCTAATCACAGCCCCCGGCATCGCCGCGCCGGAGCTAGACGCCGCCGCAGCACCGCTGCTGCTCGAGCCGTCACTACCACTCGTCGCGGTCGCAGACGAGCCCGACCCGCTCTTCGCGCTCGTCTTGGTCGACATGCCGCTGCTGGTGCTGTTGGTGCTGTCCGCACTCTTGCCAGTGCCGCTGGCGCTCTTGGTCGCGGACGCGCTGCTGTCCGAACTGTTGTGGCTGCCGGAGCTACCAGCGGCGGTCGTGACGGCGGGCGCGGCCGTGGTGCCGGTGCCGGTGCCAGTGGTGGCGGCAGCGGACGAACCGCTGCCGGCGTCGGCGACGGTGTGCGAGTGCGCGGCGGCGGGGGTGCCGAGCGGGGCCGTCGTCGCGGGCGAGTTGTTGTCGCCCGTGTACGTGTAGCTGTAGCCGTCGGGCATGGTGTCCGACAGGAAGGAGTCGGCCTCGGACGACGACGAGTCGGCCCCCGACGAAGAAGACGTGTCCGACGAAGAGCCGTCGCCGGAAGACGTGACGCCGCTGCCGACGGACGCGGAGTAGCCGGCGGTGGCGGCGGCGGTCGCGGAGGCGACGGCCGAGGACCGCTCGTAGCTGTAGGCGTAGCCGTCGGGCATGGTGTCGGCGGCGAAGTTGTCGGCGTTTTGGGCGAGGGCGCCGCTGGACAGGAGGGCGGCGGCGGCCGAGGCGGAGAGGAGGAAGGTCGAGGAGCGCATCTTGGTTGGTTGGTTGGTTTTTTGGTAAAGGGGTGTCTTTTTTTTTGGGTCGTTTGTTGTTTATGGGTTTATTCTTCCGGAGAACGGATGGTCGTTGGTAGCTTTTGCTTTTCTTTCGTGTAGCGTTTTCCAGGGAACCTGGGGTCGGCGGTCCAGACGAAGAAAGGGAGTTCTTTTCCAACGAAGGTGGGATGGGTTATGTTGGTAGAGATCGTGGTGGAGCACAGCAGCAGCACTGGATAACTCTCAATAAAGGACAGAAATTGGATGACCAGGGATCCAAGGAACGAGCGTAGAACAGAGGCAGCAGGCGCGAAGAGGAGAAGAGCGAGGAAAGAGCGGGTAAGTTGTTTTTAAAAACGAGAGAGTGGGCTTGGGCTTAATGAGGTCTGGGGATTAAGGCTGATGCCTCGGGCCACGCTGAGGCAGGGGTTCGTCCATGCTGAAACACGCTGGCGTTCGTCCGATTGGCTGCCGCCCCCGTTTTCGGCTTGGTTGGCGGCCGGCCTTCCCGTTGTTTCAGCCTTCGCCGCGCAGGGGGCGGCCGGCGGAGCGGGTTGTGGCGATGCGAAATTGTGAGTAGGGCGTCATGTGCGTGTTGGGAAGTGACGCGCTGTCAAAAGAGTGGCAGCGGCGAGGCGGTGCGCTGTCGTGGCTGCGAACGGGCGGTATTGTTGTGCCTGTACGGAGGGCGCAGTGTCTCCTGAACGTCGTCCAGCTGCTGCCGTTGTGGCTTTGGGGCCGATGGTTTCCAGGCAAGCTGCACGTAATCCCTTCAATCTGACCGATGCCCAATGGCAACCCTTGTTGCTCGCAATCCTTCTTCCCCAGAAGGGAAGTCAAGCCACACCTCCCTGGCACCGCTGCGTCAATTCGTCAATTGCTCGGTCCAGGCCGCGCCACACACATAAGAGCAGGTCGCCAATTGGTTGTGTTCCTGGAATCGTGGAATCGTTCATTACTCTAAGATATACCCATGAAAAATGTCGCCTTGCCCCGCGCTGCTTTTTGGTTTCAAATCATCACAACCCGTCATATCTCCAGCTTCTCGTTCTCGCTCTCCGAACTGTTCGCCGCCTGTATTCTCGGGCTGGTCGCCTTCTGCTGCTTCTCCAGCGTCGGGATCTGAGGCGTCGGCATCGGCGTCGACCGCGCCGTCCGCGTGAAGTACGACGAAAGCTCTTCGCTGAAGTCGTTGTCGTCGCCAAGGTCGTACCCGTTGCCCTTCTGCTCCTCCTCGAACTTGCGCTGCTGCCAGTCCTCCCAGTCGCCGCGCATCTCCTCGACGCGCTGCTTGTAGTCGGCGTCGGCGTCGTAGTTCTTGCCGACGCCGCGGAAGCGCTCCCACACCGACAGGTGCTTGGGGTGGATGGCGATGCCGTGGTAGTCCTGCTCGCGCCCGGCGCGGATGTACGTCCACCGCCTTTCCTGCTCCTTGAGATCCAGACCGGTCGTGTCGGGCAGGAACAGCCAGGTCAGGAGCGCACCGGCCAGGCCGAACCACGGAACCACATAGAACTTGGTCTGGGTGTCGATATAGTTGTACAGCACCGCTGCGAGCAGTGCGCCCAGCTTGCCCATGGCCGCCGAGAAGCCGTGGGCCGTGGCACGGATGGGAGTGGGGAACACTTCGGCCGCAACCAGGAACGTCACCGAGTTCGGCCCGAATTGGTTGAAGAAGGACGACAGGAAGTACATGGCCTGGAACTCGTGGATGTGCGCCGGCGACGTGTAGTACTCGTAGTTGAAGGCCGGGATCACGAACAGGATGAAGTCGAGCAGGAAGCCAATGATCATCATCCACTTGCGGCCGTCTGCTTCGGCGTCAGCAACTCGCTCGCTACACATTCAGCACGGGCACTTACAAAGTTTGTTGTCGATCATGAAAGAAGCCGCGTAGTAGCCGACAAGGGAGACGGCGACGTTGATCAGGTTGTACTGCCAAGTAACCATCACGTCCTTGCTCGAGGTGATGACCTTGATGAACTGGCTCTGGAACAGCTTGTTGCCGTAGAAGAAGACGTCGTTGGCGAACCACGCACCCGCCGTCGCAATCAGGCGCGGCCCGAAGTAGCTGAAGGTGAGCTTGAGCGACTCGGTGTCGTAGCCCGTCACGTGCTGCTTCTTCTTCTGGATCGCGAGCTGCTTGCCTGCCGACTTCATCTTGTAGGCACGGTGGAACACCAGCCACAGCGTACCGACGGCCGGGATGAAGAAGGAAACACGGTAGGTCCACTGCGCGTCAGACTTGGCGTACGGCGGGCCGCTGTAGCCGTGGGTGATGCGGAGGAGCACCATGAGAATGACGACGTTGATGAACTGGCCCCAGCCCTGCATCAAGAAGGCGCTGGTGACCTTGCGACCACGGTGCAGACGGTCCTCCTTGGTCGACACCTTGCCGGAGCCAACGGCGTTCTCCATGCCCGAGGTGGCAGTCATGGGGTACTCTCCGCCGACACCGATGCCGTAGAAGAACAAGGCCCAGACGTAGCAGATGATCCAGCCGTTCTGGGTGAGGCCCCAGGCGGCCGTCAGCATGACGAGACCGACGAACATGATGATGGCGTCCTGGATCAGGCCCCAGCGGCGGCCGAGCCAATCGCCGATGACGCCGACGAGGATCTGGCCGACGATGATACCGCAGATCTCCAGGTAGTCGATGGCTTGGGTCCATGTCTTGTCGCAGATCTCATACGTCTTCCAGCACGAGCCGAAAGTATCTTCGAGCAGCGGCCTGACGTTGCCAATGGAGAACAGCACATATCTGAAACAGGTTAGCTGCAGCCAAGCGGTTACGCCAAGAGGAAAAGTTACCCTTCTAGAAGGAGGCCCATGCCAGGGATGATGCAATTCTTGAAATAGTACGACCAAAGGGTGAAAGTGCCCATCAGCCAGCCAATGGGAGCGAGGGCGCCGTTGAAGCGGGCGGCCGACGTCTTGAACATGGACCAGAACTCGCTGGTCTCCTTCTTGGCCTCAGCTGCGTCGACGCGGGACACGAATCTCAGACGCTCCATGATGCCCATGTCGGCCCAATACTTGCCCGAGGCATCGAAGCTGTCGTCGGGCTTGAGCAGGAAGTCGAAGACGCCCTTCTCGTTGGGGTTCATCTCGTGGAAGTCGCGGGTAGCCACATGGTCGCCGCCCACGTTGGGGCCGTGGGGGGCGGCAATGCCGTAGTCGCGCAGCGAGCTCTCGGTGGCTGCCATTGCGGAGGAAGAAGGGGCAATGGAGGAGAAGGTGGGACGGAGAGGCAGGACCTGAGGCGGCGGCGGGGTGATGATAAAATAGCCGGCCGGGAGCGGTGTCGCGTGAGCTGCTACTCGGAATGGCAGCACGCCCACGAGGCGGCTTGGCGGAGAAAAAGTTTACGCAGCCAGGGCGGCGCCCCAGTCAACGTGGACGGATGAGGGCGAGGCTAGCTGTGGGAACCGGGGCTGGGCGCTCGGCGGTGCGTGGTGCGGCGAAGAGGGTAGGCGGTGGTGATTGGCTGGGCGCAGAGACGATCCGGGGGAGCTTCCCTGGTCTCAGGCAGAGGGGGTATCGATGGATGGCAACAAGAGGCTGTCGAGCTGAGACTTAGGAGCAGAGCGCGAGAGTTTAAGGGCATCTGAGTGCAGCAGGGCAGGCCGGCGTTCGCAGACCACCTAACGGCGGCAGCGAAGCTGGCTTGGGATTTTTTTGGCGGGAGCTTGTCAAGCAGCCGAGCCCAAGGGAAGGCGCGGTGGAGCTTGACATTTTGGTGGATCTGATCGCCGCAGGCGAAGCGCAGCATCGCGTTTTTCTCCCTGGCCGTCGCGAGATGCGGCCAATCAGCGGGCGCAGCCGAACACATGCGCAGGCGCTGGGCCTCGACTGGTTGCGGACTCGGCCGGGGCTGAGCAGGGGCCCACCGCCCGCTCGTCTCCGCGCCACTGCAGCGCTCGCCCACACCTCGCCGGCTCTGATGCAACGCCGCCCATCGACATCAGCGACTTCTCAGCAACGAGCCGCCTGCCACTCACAAGCCCGCGTGCGCCCACGCGCCGTGAGATGGGGCTTGTGCTCCGTGCGCTCCGACGCCCACGCGCCCACACGCCCGCCCCCGTGCCGTTTGGGGCCGCGTCCTCGGACTTGCTGCTCTGCAGTGCATCCAACAGCCCGCGTCTCTCCATGCCGAAGCGGAGACGGATGCGCGTCGCCCGGGGCTGCGCTCGAACCGCATGTTTACCCGCAAGCTGTATCCACCACGTGTCGCGGCTGGCTCGTAGGTGATTGGCCTTGCTCCGCAGTATCAGTGCTGTCCCCAAAGCAGGGCGACACCAGGGTCCGTTCCTGCACTCGCAATCTGCGCGAACACAGAACATGGTTACACCAGCACGAGGCTGGATGCTGTCCCGGCTCCCGGGGTCTGGCCCTGCACAAAGGACGCGCAATGACGAGCTGCTGCACTACTGGCTGCCGTGCCTTGATGCCGGATGTTGAAAGAGGCGTCGAGTCCACCTTGAACCGCCGGTGTTAGGGTTGCGCAGATCCGGCCAGTGCGAGAGCGCGAGAGTCGCACGTGTTCGCATCAGCACCGTCGTTCACTCCCTCCTGAAATATCATCCTCCAACATTGCCAGTGCAGGGCCGACATCAACTGGCCGCCAAGCATCTCTGCAGCCACGATGATCTGCTGCAGCTGAATCCGAATCCCGCGAGCCTGGGTTTCCAAGACTGTGCCCAGCGCGATTAAGCCGCTCAATCCATGGCGCCGCGCTCTTGACGAAGTGCTTGCATGCAGGCCATCCCCTTGGCTTAGCAGGTGGCGCCGACAAGAGCACGCCCAGCGCGGGAGCGTTTCTTGGGTAGCGCCACGTTGTCTGTTCGTTGCACCCACGACCTCCAGCACCACTCAGTGATTCGATGCGCCCACATCAGTGCAAGCAGGGTTCGCAGTGCAATTTCGCGTCACCAGGACCTGCAAGCCCAAGCCTTGTGTGTGTGATGACTGCTGATGGGGGATTTTGCGTGGTGCAAATCAGGGAGGGTGGTGTTATAGACGTGTCGACCGGGACCCAAGATGACGGATAATCCTGGAGCCAAGCACTGCACCGTTTGTTGGATTGTTGAAGCACTTTCCGACCTCATCCAACGGCCGTCTGCGGTTCCTGAGCGTTGATTGTCGGGTCGGCCCTCGCGGCCATGGGGGGTGACGATCCTCATCTGGCTAGACTAATGTCGGTCCCGGTTTCACTTCCCAGACTTCGTAGGGATGGATGAACCCGTTCATCGTGCCAAAGAGTCCAACATGCTTCAGCTTTCGCCGGATTCGGTAAGACCACTCAAGGCCCGCTGAGAGGACTGGATCAATAATTAATAATGGAATCACCCTTTGAAGCGGGAAGGGACGGGAACGTAGTAGGCGCCGAACTGCGAAATCCATTCCAGAGAGAGAGTTATGATGTCATCCTAGCAAGCGATAGGAGCGGGAAAGTGCAGCTGGGAAGAGCCGAAATAGCTTTGCGGATGCTCCGTTGCAGTACGACGAGCCTCGGCGGGACGATGAGGGTGTATCACGTGCCACGTGACAGCCGTGGGAAGGGGAGATTTAAGGTACCGCGGATGGTTGACGGGATTCAGCGTCTTGCGCTCTTTGCTCATACGATTATTTCCCGCAGAAGACCGTTGCGCACAAAATTAACCAGGGCTGCACGGCGGAAGCCGCGCCTTGCTTCGAGGCCGGCCAGTGGTAAGGTCTGTCTGTGGCGTGAGCATACTCCTGCGATAGGGTTTGTCCACTTCTTCGCACATAGTTCCGGGCAAGGATTGTAACATGAAGAGTCGGGGCCAGGCAAGCGTAGAGTTGAATTGTTGAGTTAAAACAGAGGCGGGTGGGGGAGCTTCCATCTAAGCGCTAAAGAGGCGCGAAACACGTGACCGCGCGCGGCCTCCAAGACGCGACTTGGCCCGTGCTTCGGTGCTCCTCCATCCCGACTGCCTGTCGCTCCAACTCTCGCTCTCAAAGTCCGCCTTGCGTTGCTTACCACTGCGCACACGCCTCGACATGTACCTCAAACCTGTGTAGCATGTTTCGAAACCCTCGCGAAAACGCACGTCTCCCTACTTCTCAACGACTCGCTCCATCCGTCGGCCGCCGCCCATCGCCACCACCTTCCCGCTCCACCTCCACCTCCACTTCCACTCCAAAGCCAGCAACCGCCGCCATGGCTACAAAGGCAATGCCTTCTCGCACCTCGCGCCCATCCTCGACTCCCAAATCTAAGCCGAAGCCGAAGCAGACGCGGCTTGATTTCACCAAGAGTACCGGGAAGTCGGCTACCTCGAGACCGAAAGCTCAGCCGAATGCGAGTATCCTCACTTTCTTCAAGAAGACAGATTCCCCACAGCATATGGAACCTGGCTTGTTCCTGGAAAGTAGAGGGAAGTGCGGCAGTGCACACAATGAGCAAGGTCGGGACGATGTTGTTGGGTGGGGTGACGAAGAACCTTTCCACGAGGATGCGCCGGAAGCTTCACGGTTCAATGAGGACGGTGGCAGCGTGAAGAAGAGGAGGGTCAGTTTGGACGCGGATGAGCCAAAGGGCCGGCGGACGTCGCCGCCGTCGAGCCTCGGTAGACCGTCTTCTGCAGTCAAGCGTCCTTCTGGACCGTTCTTGGAAGATTCCGACAGCGAAGGAGAAGAAGACCCCGTGCTCCAAAAAATACCCTCCCAGTTGCAGGCTCACCAAGGCGAAGAGAAGAACAATGAAAGGCCTCCAGCAGATGCGGATATCCCTCAGCCCGCCAATGAAGAGGTTGGTGAAGAATCTGATCATGAGCATCCAGGAGTCCCGCCACTAAAACGAGAACCTACCAGCTTTTTCGGAAATGAGGGATTTGATGAATTCGAGGAACTTGGCAATTTCGACGAGTTCGAAGACGAGGAAGAGTTCGGGGATGAGGAGAGACGATGGATGCAGGAGCAACGAAAGCTCGGTTTGGAAGACGCCGACCTAGAAGCTGATTCTGGCGACACGGGATTGGAATTTGCAGGCGGTGTGAAGCTGGGACTTGCGGATGAAGCAAACGACACGACGCTTATCTCAGACGCCCCAACTTGTCCGATTTGCAGCCTGAGTCTTGAAGGGGCCTCGGACCAAGACGCCGCAATACACGTGAACAACTGTCTGGACGGCAAGCCGACCGCACTTCCATCAGCCAAAGACTCCGCTAGCGTCACACCCCCCACCATAATCAATGGTGCAAAACGATTTCAACAGCCTGCGAGACCAGCAAAACCCGGTCAAGCAAACCCATTCTCGCTGGGAGCGCCCGAGGGAAGCTCCTCTTCTGCCTTTGCTAAGCTCATGTCTGGTCATGCAGAAGATTCTGCTTGGGCGAACGCTGCAGCAGCGGAAAACTCGTCTCGTGGCAAGCCATCCTACCAGCGTACCTGTCCCTTTTACAAAATCCTGCCAGGTTTCTCCATCTGCGTCGACGCATTCCGTTATGGAGCCGTACAAGGCTGCGAAGCCTACTTCCTTAGTCACTTTCACAGCGACCACTACATCGGTCTCACTGCCAACTGGCGCCATGGTCCAATCTACTGCAGCCGTGTCACAGCGAATCTTGTTCGTCAACAGTTACGAGTAGATACAAAGTTTGTTGTTGGTCTCGAGTGGGAGGAGGCGACTGAAGTTCCAGGAACAGGCGGTGTGACGGTCACCATGATACCAGCAAATCACTGTCCTGGCAGTTCACTCTTCCTATTCGAAAAGCCCATCGGCAAAGGCAAGAACCCGAGAATGCAACGTGTACTCCACTGTGGCGATTTTAGAGCATGTCGGGCACACATTGAACATCCACTCCTTCGACCCGATGTGTTGGATGCTGTTTCTGGCAAGACGAGACAGCAGAAAATCGACGTCTGCTATCTGGACACCACCTACCTCAACCCGAAGTACGCATTTCCCAGCCAAACAGAAGTCATTCAAGCGTGCGCCGATATGTGTGTGAGCCTCAACAAGGTTCGAGCGGATGAGACGGATGGCTGGGAGCAGATGAAGCGCGAGCGAGCCGGGAAAGGGATGGCCAACTTTGTTCGCAAAAACTCGGATGTAGTCAAGGAGGAAGAAAACGATGAAGACGTCGATGCCATGAAGCTCTCCAGGGGAACGAAGAGTCGAGGCAAGCTCCTCGTGGTCGTCGGGACATACAGCATCGGGAAGGAGCGCGTGTGTCTAGGCATCGCAAAGGCCATGAACAGCAAGATCTTCGCGCCACCGGGCAAGATGCGCATCTGCAAGGCACTCGAAGACGCGGAGCTGGACGAGCGGCTGACGGCCGACCCCCGCGCGGCCCAGGTGCACATGACGCCGCTCTTCGAGATCCGCGCCGAGACGCTCGACGACTACCTCAAGGACTACCGCGACACGTTCGCGCGCGCCGTCGGCTTCCGGCCCACGGGCTGGAACTACCGGCCGCCCAACTCGCGCTTCACCGAGTCGCCCCCGGTGCAGGCGGTGCTGCACTCGGCCGCCTGGAAGAGCGGCTTCGCGATGCGCGACCTCGTCCCCCAGCGCGGCAGCACCGCGCGCGCCAGCAGCTTCGCCGTGCCGTACAGCGAGCACAGCAGCTTCCGCGAGCTGACCATG
Organism: Diplodia intermedia; assembly: GCA_021495925.1. Taxonomy (NCBI): domain Eukaryota; kingdom Fungi; phylum Ascomycota; class Dothideomycetes; order Botryosphaeriales; family Botryosphaeriaceae; genus Diplodia; species Diplodia intermedia. The sequence goes on along the minus strand of JAKEKT010000106.1, from coordinate 7,606 downwards.
TTCTGCTGCGCGCTGCGCATCGACAAGGTCGTCCCCACCGTCAACGTCGGCAGCGCCAAGAGCAGGGAGCGCATGAAGGCGTGGTGCGAGAAGTGGGCCCTGGAGAGGAGGAAGAATGGCTTGTTCGTGCCGGAGCCGGGCGAGACGTGGTAGGTAGAGGGATGGGGTGGATGGGTGGTGGTGGGCATGCGTGTCGAGATGCTAGCCTTTCTTGCTGGCCTTTTTTTTTTTTGGTTTCCGGTCGACATGAAACGGCTTTGTGCAGATGATGCTGATGTGGCGGTCGCGGATTCTATGGGTAGGGAGTCATTGGTTTATTGAATCGTAGGTTTAGGTATACGTGTTGAGATGCAACAAGCCGCAGCACGAGCTTTCTCCGCTACCGTTTCGTCGGCCTACAGCACCTCCAGTAGATGCCTACGGACCGTACGGAAAAGGGTCTGCTGATGTTTTGTGTGATGTAACAGGGTCGGAGTTGACAACGTGTTGCAGAAAAGCACAGCCGACTGCACTTGAATGCAGTACTCGGTAACCTCCCTTATATTGCAACACAACGGCTTTCTCTCCACCTTTTTGTCAGTCTACAGCACCATTCTGCAGCCGAATGCCAACACGACGGTCACAAATCATCTGAACAAGAACACTAGCAACTTGTGTCATGTCACAAGCCTGTGTTCCGTCCATTTCCGGAGCAAGCGACTTCGCGCCGTGGCACTGACCTGTATCAACCCCCTCCCTGTACGCACTATATGCAAGTACCCGTTATGCAATAATCAGCCCACACGGGCCGTCGCCTCGCCTCGTCCCACCTCGGCCTCTTCGTCCTCCATGCTACGTGCTCACGTGTATGCTTGGCGGTCGTGTATATAAGCGGTCCGGTTGTAGAGCATTCGAGAGGCCAGCAGTGTCAAGGTGTTTCCCACCTCCCTGCAAACTTTTACTATAACACCTGAGGAGTTGTTATTCAGGGGAGGAAGTTCGATACAGCTAGGATGTGTGCATGCATTCGCTTGCCTGTACGCGTATCGTAGGCGTATCCGAGCTCCCGACAAGGCAAGTCTTGCGCATCACCGTGCCTCTACTCCCCTTTCGCTAAACACAATCACAGCTATCGCCGAAGTCGTCCAAGTCAACGGAAGAGGAGCGGTCGCCGCCGCCGCCACTACCTGCCCACTCCTCACAAGAAGCCAGGCATGCACTTTTGCCTTCCAGCGTCGGAGTGCCGACTAGTACCTGGCCAACGACTGCGGCGCAATCGCGAACCCAATCAACACCGATACCGTTGGCCGCGCGTTCCAAGGTGCAAACGTTTACCACGAATTCATGCACTTCGAGAGCGTACGATGCGACAACAGCGGTTTTGCAGACGGGACGAGGTGGTCGTGTTGATCTCGAGGGATGTCCTACGACCATCGGCCGCGCATTCCAAGGAGCAAATGTGTTCCATGAATTTATGCATTTCGAGAGCGTACGATGCGACAACAGCGGTTTTACAGATGGGACGAGGTGGCCGTGTTGATCTCGAGGGATGCCCTACGGCTTAGGGTTAGGGATAATTAGCTTTATCAACACTCTCCATGCTTCGCTCAGACGGGGCAGGTACAGCTGTGCCAAAGTAATCTTCTGTACGTGGTTTCCCTTCTTTTAACCGGTCGATGAGCTGGCTGTTGACAGTGCCAGGTCTCCCTCCACTGACAGTCGCCATCTCTACTGAGAATAGTTGGGAGGAACTCTTGGCCGAGACGGAATCGTCTCTCGGATGTGTCGGCACAGCGATCGGTTGATGAAGTGTGGGTGACCCGGCATTGAGGTATGCTTTCATCGTACCCGCGATTACCCGCGCGGCTCACTAAACCTTATTTCGACCGTAGCTATTCCACGCCGTCAGCACTGGTTGCAATGGACCACGGACAGTAGCTCTTCGTTCTCAACCACCGAGGCTGTTGATGCGAGCCCGGCGAAGAGGGTCGGTGGTCGCCGTTCCCTTCTTTTTGGTCAAATACGAATGCGCGCACGTTCGCGACACGTCCAACCTTTACCTGCAGCTCGCTTACTGGGTGTGCTTTCTCGCATTCTGTCCAAAACCATGCACTGCATATGGACATGTCCGAAGCTTTGCTCTCCCTTGAGCGGGTCCTTGGCCATGGTCATTTCCCGCGCCGTGTTCTTGTCGGCCGAAGTGTCGTGTTCTCCCTGCGACACCGGTCCATGAAATGTTGCGCCATCGTTAATTGCGATGCCTCGAAGGAGTGAACACCACTGCGCAAACGCCGAGACATTCGCGCTCGATCCTCCGCCGTTGCCGGCCCATCGCATGCGGTAAATGAGCCGAGCTGCACGATGGGAGTCGAAGCTCTCCGAAGCGTCCGAACTGATCCCGCAGAAGAGGGAGCTTGTAGGTGCAATTCTCGGCCAGACAGCAATCAAGGAACCGTCTAGTCGACTGCGCCCTCTTTTTTTTTTTATTGTACTCGCCGCGACGCCGCGCGTCCAAGACGCCAAGTACGCCGTGAGATTGATGCGCATGACGCACATTTCCTACGAGGGCAGAATCCGTCGCACATCGGCTTCTTGGCTCAAGCTGCCAAGACTGGCGATAAGAAACAATTTTTTTTTTCTTTCGATCTTCGATGCGATGGCTTCTCTGCTTCTCTGACGCAATAATCAGACAATTGGTAGGCTGAGAGGTTGGAACTATAGCAGCTGCGCCGTAAGCCGATACCGGTTATTATCAGAAGTGTCAGACTTTTTCGGCCCACTATTGCACTCCAACCCCTCTGCCACGAGCATTTCACTCCAGACGCTCGCGTATGGGGGAGCTGCGGCAATGCCGTTGGAGCAGAGGGAACCAACAACACCTTCTCTCGGCTAGCACTTCCTACGGCGTAACTAGGGCCAGCCCGGAGAAACACCCCCCTTGCCGGCGGCGATACCCGGCATTAGTCGAGTGCGATCTGCGCGTTTCCGCCTCGCTTAGTGCTACCGCATAAATGAGCAAGCCCAGTGCCGTCGCGAACCGTTGTGTACCTGAGGTTCCAGCACGAATCGTCGAGCAGCGGGCGAAGCACCACGTATAAAACGCTCCCGGAGTTCCCGCTGTCGGTACTCGACATTGCCGCTTGCCGGACCTCCTCTCGCACCGGGCTCAGCCCAGGGCGGGTTCGGCGACTGACTATGAGTCGGGAGGGCGGGTCGCACCGCCTCTTGGAAGGGGCCCACGGGCCATCTTCATGCGCGTGCGGGTGTGCAGGGCGGGACAATAAGGTGTGAATGAGCTTGAAGCGGCTATGCCACCTTTCGGTGACGGCGACCGGCGGAGGAATTGTTGTATCAATGATTGGGTTGACCAATCTCTCAACACTTATTCGAGCCGACTTGGCTGCACGCTGGTATAGGGCGTCGGCATCTGTCGTGTCCCTGAGTCCCCCCGCAGATTTGACAACGGACCAACACCGCCTCCTACCAGATAGGGCGATGCTCTCGGCTCAGCCTCCATCAGGCATTCCGTTGCCCGCGGCCTTCTTCCAGGAGACAGACACGAGGGGAAGCTCATTGGGCTCGGCACGTGTTCGCTGCGGCTCCGCTTGCGAGACTCAACATGTTCAGTCTGCTTGGATACGACTGCCAAGAGGGATGAGGATGGGTGGAAGCGGCAGCCGAAACAGCTGGGGGCTTACGAGACTGGGCCATCTCCAGCCGTTCCGATAGGAGGCGATTTCCAAAGACGGCCCGCCCACTCGCGGGGGAGAGTGGAGCGATGGTGGTCAGCCAGGTGCTCCGGCGGAGAGAAGAGAAGTGACTCGAGGAGGTGAGGAGGTTCATCAGATCAGGGGGCTGAGCGAGAGGGTCGGACGATCGGACCGACTGGCGAACAACCAACGACAACAGCCTTGCTGACTCGACGTGCAGGCATGCGAAGGCAGAGCGAGTGCCATTAAGCCTTGCACGCTCGGCAACTGCGGCGTCTGGGCGGTCGGAAAAGCGGACCAGCTCCCGCCCTACACCGTCGGCCTTCGCCTCTCGTCCAACGTCTGCCGCGCCCGACGATCGCCTTGGACCTCCATACCCCCTTGGCGGCGCGTCGAGCCTGCTTAGATTGCCTCGTATCCCGCAGCTGACCTATATGGAGGCCGCGGTTAAGGATCGACACAAGCACTGTGGCACCCTACAGCGTGGGCCGTACCGTTCGTCAATCTCCCAAGTCATGTCCCAAGCCTTCCCGCTCCGATCCCGCTGCCCGCGGCTGGGCTCATATCCTGGCCTGGCCGTACGCAGGACGTCAAGAGCCTCGTCGATCCCGCCTCGCCGTCAATAGCCTACCCGTCGTGCACTCCGCCTCCCGTTATCTGCCCGACCCACCCATCGGCAAGTTTTGTAGACCCTGGAAACCGCACAGCCTTAGTCATGCCCGTACCTTGCCGCTCCGATGCGCAAGTCACACCCAGCCTGGCACTCAGGTTTTATTTGGGGCAGCAGCTGCGACCCTGTTCCCACCGCTGGTCACTCTCATTTCTCCGACTTCACCATGTTCACCACTTTTGTGGGCGTCTCTCCGCGCCCGTCGTCACACAAGGACGCCACATCCCCAGCACCGCGCCCCAAGAGAAGCCAGGTCCACCGTGCGTGTGACTGGTGCCGCCTCAACAGGGTCAAATGTGACAGCAGCAGGCCGTGCCACAACTGCAAGCAGATCGGCCGCCGATGTAGCAACGACGGCCTGAACGAGTTTCGGAGCCTGGCATCCGCGACCAAGTACATTATCAGGATTCTCTACCGCTCCACAACAAACTGACTGTTCTTCATGCAGAGAAGTCGAGCGGCTACGCGCCCAGATCAGGGACCTTGAGCGCCGGCTGAAAGGCGAGAGTCCCACTCCGCCCTTGACTCCGAACAAGCCATGTTCCCGCATGGACGACACCTTGGAGTGCTACGAGTCACGGATAGACGCTTGTCAAGGCGTTGCTCTGTCGGACGATTCTGTCCTGCGCGATGCCCACTATCACGGCCCGTTTTCCTCGCGGGCATTCGCCAAGCAACTGGACCTGTTCTTGGCCACCGTTCTCCATCAGCCACTTCACAATATCGAGCAAGCCGACGCCTCGAGCTCAGCACTAGCCCCGTTCGGCGGGCTGGCCTACTTGTCGCTTGAAGACCAGATCAGCTGCGACTGGCTGAGCAAAGCGCAGCAAGACTACCTATTGGATTTGTTCTGGTCCCAGCAGCATACGCTGCTCCCCATGGTCGACAAGGCCGAGTTCCAGCTACATTACGAATCCCTCTGGTCCGAGCCGTCCCTCGGAGTGTCCTTCAGGAAGCCTTCCCCTCTCGTGGACATCGTCCTGGCGCTATGCATCCAGTATGGCACCTTCCGGATCGGCGGCAACGAGCCCAACCAATGCAGCCAGACTGACGTCGAAGACTCGCGCCTCACCGGCCGCATCTACTTCCAGCGCTGCCACGCGCTCCTCTCGGAGCAAAGCACCACCACCGCACCATCCATCACAGCCGTCCAGTGCCACGCCTACAGCGTCCAGTATCTCCTCAACGCCGGCCTGCCCAACACGGCGCACGCCCACCTGGCCGCCGCGGTCCAAACCGCCCACGCCACCGGCCTCCACCACGAGCCGCCGGCCCACCTCTCGCCGCCGCAAAAGGAGCTCCGCCGGCGGCTATGGTGGTCGCTGTACATGCTCGACAGCACGACCAGCATCGCCCTCGGCCGGCCCCACCTCATGCACCTGGCGACGGCGACCGTCCGGCTGCCCAACGACTCGCGCGACGTCGCCCACGCCCTCGGGCCCTGCTACATGTCGCCCTCCCGCGACGTGACGTGGCTGTCGTTCCACTCGCAGGCGCTGCTGCTCGTCGACACGGCGCGCGCCATCGCCGCGGCCTTCGCCGACAAGGCGACCGACATCCTCGCCGCGACGCGCACGCGCGACTTCCGCCGCGAGCCGTACGCCCGCGAGAAGTGCGCGCGCTTCCTGGCCGACTGCGCGCGCTCGCGGCTCGCGGGCGCGTGGGCGGCGCAGGTGCCGCAGGGGCTGACGATCCGGCGCAGACGCGGTGGTGGTGGCGGCGTCTCATCCTCCTCCTCCTCCTCCGCCTTCACCCTGCCGCCCGACACCCACGACGACGACGACGCGGCCCTCGACCTCGACCTCGACCTCGACCTCCTCCCCCCCTCCCCCACGACATCACCCCACCCCCCACCCCCCTGGCTCCGCCGCCACCGCCTCCTCCTCGCCCTGCACTACCACCACCTCGCCCTCACCCTCCACCGCCCCTTCATCCTACTCCCGCCACCGTCCGCCTCCGCCCCGCCCCCATCGTCCCCACCATCCCCATCGCCATCACCGTCCTCCCCCTGCTCGACCACCAACAACAGAAGCAGAACCAACAACACCACCACCACACCTCCCCCCCGCACCACCCCCCTCGCCGACGCCGCCGCCTCCACCGCCCTCGCCCACGCCGCCGCGCTGACGGACATCCTGCACCAGGCCCTGTTCCCCCGCGGCGGCGGCGCGCTGCTGCTGGACGGCGTGCACGCGGTGCGCGGGTGGCAGCGGGACGCGGCGGTCGTGGCGGCGGGGTACGCGGTCGCGTACGCGCATGCGGGCGGTGCGAAGGCGACGGCGACGGCGCGGGCGATGGCGGTGTTGGGGCGGGCGCGGGCGGTGCTGGAGCGGTTGGGGGAGGCGGGGGGGAGGGACGGAGGCGCGGGGGATGTGGCGAGGGGGTTGGAGAGGAGGGTTGGGGCTGTCGTTGGCGGTGGGCGTGGTGGGGGGCGCCAGGCGTCCGTCGCTACGACCGTCGCTACCGCTGCGTCGTTGTCGTCGGAGGCGTCGTCGGCGTCGGAGGTGTCGGAGTCGGAGGCGTCGTCGCCGTTTTTGGACTCGTCGTCCTCGCCCTCGTCCTCGTCGGCGGCGGCGGCGGCGGCGCTGGACCAGCTGCAACAACAACAGCATCAACATCAACAGCAACATCATCATCAACATCATCATCAACAACATCTCAGCCTCTTCCCCCCTCCTCCCTTCGCCTCAACCACCCTCGCCGCCCTCACCTCCCCCTCCTCCGCCACCACCGCCACCACCGCGACCTCCGCCTGCACCTCCAACCCCAGCTCGACCCTCGGCTCGCCGCACCCGCCGCCCTCCGTCGGCGGCGATGCGGGCGGCTTCATGGCAGCGACGCCCGGCGCCATGGACATCTCGATGCTCGAGCACACCGGCGATTTCGCACACGACACGAGCTGCTGGATGGGGGCGGGAGGAGGGGGAGGGGGAGGAGGAGGAGGTGCTGGTGGTGCTGGTGGTGGTGGTGGTGGTGCGGCGGGGCTGGGGGTGATTGGCGAGGAGGGGTTGTGGCATGGCGTCGATGTCGTGGCCGCGGCGGATTCGGATTTGTTGTTGATGCGGGATTTTGATTTCTCGCCGTCGCCGCCGACGGGGATGGAGGGGTTGAGGGGGGCTGGTGGTGGTGGTGGCAATGAAGAAGAAGCCGTCATCTATTCGCAGATGAGAATGCTCCAGGATCCCACAGGAAGGCTGCTCTACGTCGGGGATGCCGCGTCGCTATCATTCCTTCAACTCCTCCGGAT
>JAKEKT010000105.1:0-118582 GCA_021495925.1 Diplodia intermedia | reverse complement strand
GCCAGGATACTCGAAATAGCAAGTAGCGGGCCTTCAGACGTGTTACACGCAGTGGCTAGAATCGAACGAATAAAAGTGCTCGGGAGACGTGCTCTTTGCAGATAACTCATGCGAGCGAGAGTTAGAACCCGATACGATAGAGCTTAGAAAGGCGGCTCCGACGGCTAAAGCTATAATAGAGCAGCCCCGCCCCTAATGACCCGAAAAGCCCTCTAGATAGAAACGGCGGTGCTTACTCGCGCGTTCGGCTGGCCGTCCGTCGGCCTGCCGATGTACCCCCCCTCCATTGGAATGTACGCTATGGTAGGGTAGAACGGCCATGCCGAGGCGTGGGCATAAGTATATTTATTATAATCTATAAAGAATAGAGTTTAATTTAGAGATATAATAAGATTTAGCGAAGTTTCTAAGTATTACGTCTTTATACTAATATAGAACTAAGAGTAAACTATAAGCCTTTCGAATAAGAACTAAGCGTTAAAAGTTAGATTTCTTACGCCTCTATACTAATATAGAACTAAGAGTAAACTATAAGTCTTTTAGATAAGAACTAAGCGTTAAAAGTTAAGTTAACTATTTTTTCTTTTTTTCTTAGTTAGTAGATTACGAGTATAAAAGCTAATTAATCTTAGTGTCTATAAATTTAACCCCCCTATTTCTAATATTTAACCCCCCCTTCGCCGATTATTGACCCCTCCCCCTCCCCATCTATGATGTATCACTCCCAAATCGACTGTAATTCCCACGAAACTTTTTTCTAGAAATTAACATATGCCTTTCTTAACATGTGCGAAGTTGCATCGCGATACGATCGATATATAAGGCGTAGTGTTGGTAGAAGTCTCGCTCTACTAAATTTAAGTAAAGTAGTGTTTCTTAGGTATTCATGCGAAAGCTTATCTAAATAGGCTTAGCCCTACGAATTATTAATGTTCCGGCCGACGCGGTAACACCCGACTCGACTCGACCTTTCGTCCGGCCGGCCTTCTTAACCCTCGCCCGCAATAGCTATCCATCTATCTAACTACCGTTCTACCGTCGCGTTAATAGGTGGGCTTACTAGCGATAAGATCTTAGTGAATTCTTCGGACTTGCTTAGTAATCTAGTAGTAAAAACTAGAGAACGCATTACTCTCCCGGGAGAGGGGGGGGAGGGGGGGGGGGGGGGAAGGAGAGGGGTTAATAATTAGCGGAGGGAAGATTAAATTTTAGAAATAAAGAGGTTAAATTTATAGACACCTTAATCTTTACTTTTCTTTCTTCTTTTTTTTTTAGCTTAGAAACTTCGTTAATTTATATCTAAATTAAACTCTATTCTTTATAGATTATAATAGAGTTAACTATTTTTTCTTTTTTCTTAGTTAGTAGATTATAAGTATAAAAGTCTATTAACCTTTACTTTTCTTTCTTCTTCTACTTTAGCTTAGAAACTTCGTTAATTTATACTTAAATTAAACTCTATTCTTTATAGATCGTAACACTAAGCTAAAAAAAAAGAGAAAAGAAAGATAACGACTAATAAGTTTTTATATCTACTATCTACTAACTAATAATAAAAGAAAAAATAGTTTACTTAATTTTAATACTTCGTTTTTACTTAATAAGTATAAAATTATAATAAATTAAAATAAAAACGTGTCACGCCTCTGCACTGGCATAGGACTAAGGGTGGACCATAAGCCTTTCGGGTGAGAACTAAGCGTCGGAAGCCGGGTTAACTATTTTTTCTTTATTTCTTAGTTAGCTAGTTACGGCTATATAAGTCTATTAATCTTTTCTTTTTCTTCTTCTTTTTCTTTAGCTTAGAAACTTCGTTAATTTATATCTAAATTAAACTTCGTTCTTTATAGATCGTGATACTTTTCTAAGCTTACCCAATCTAAGTCTTTCTCTTAGCCGTAAGTAGAAGTCTATTCTACTTTACACTAAGAAGAAAGCACCTCTTTATTAATCCTCTTTACTCTTACTTATGGTAAAATCTGGAGCGTTATCTAGAAAAGGCAAGTTTAGAGTTTTTACTCTAACGTTATTAGAGAAAGAATAGATTTCCACTTTCGCCCTAGCTTAATAAGTCTACTATGGCTAGGTCTTACCGTAACTCAGTTTTCCACCACTCTAAGAAGAAGTAGAAAGAAGATTAGAACGTTAAGAAATTCTTCTTAGATTAACCTTTTCTTAATCTTAAGCTTTCTACGGAAGTCTAGTAGCTTCTCACCGAAAAAAACATTAACTTTAGCTAAGTAAACTAGAATCGGCCTCTTACTTTCGTTGTAGATAACGTTCACTACCTACACCTTCTTCTTAACCCTAGGAACCGATAGCTTAACGCCGACTAGGCCGCCTTTATCGACACCCTAGGCCTTCTGATTATAGCCATCTGCCATACCATTCGTTACTATAATTAGATTAACTAGAAACGCACCGTCGAGCTTTGAGGATATAGAAAACAGGCGTAGAATGAGAACGCTAAGAAGCTTATTGCCCGGGCTAGAACGCGATAGCTGGAGAAAGAGACTCGATAGCTATCGAAAGAGATCTAGTAGTAGAAGAAGAAAATCGCTTAACTATAGACTAACGTTATTTAAGCACTTCGAAGAAATAGACTACTATCTTTACGTAATTTCTTCTAGCCCGCCGAAAGTAAAGCCAAGTTTCTAGACCCTTCGCGCTTTAGTAATAATAAGAAATAGAACTTCCGGGTCTAGAAGACTAACATCCTTAGTAAGCTTCGTATTAAGGCCCGCTACTATCACTCTAAATAAGACAAGATCGCGTACATCTTCGGACGCACCGACGGAGAAGCTAATTAGCATATACTACCTCGTATAAAGTTAGATAGCCCCTTAGCTTATCTTACTACTAAGTCCGTTCTAGACTATCTAACCTAGGTCTTTATAGACTTCTTTCTAAAGGAGAAGGCGCTAGAGAGCTACTTTAAGCTTAAGATGTTCTCTAATAAGGCGTTCGAGGATTTCTATGCCCGATTTACTAAGACTGCTACTAAGGCAGAGGTCCCTATCACGAGCTAGTTTAATAACCTATGGATGCGCCTTACTAACACCCTTTAGCTAGACCTATAGTCGATTAAGAGTACCCTTTATAGAAGTATTAAAGAACTAGCCAGCGCTTATAGAGCCTAGGACCACATTCGTTAGAACTAGAAGTAGAAGAATAACCGGCGCAAGAACACTATCTCTTATAACTCGATTCGCGCCAACGCTTCTAGTTCTAGCTTAGAATTCTTAACAACCGCCTCTTCCTCCGACAAGCTAAGTAAGGGAGCCGATGCTAAGATTAAGAAGAAGTCGGATAAGAATAAGAAACGCTTTCTCGAGAAAGAACTCTACTTTAAGTGCGGAACTAAGAGATATATGGCACGTAATTACTCTAATAAGGGCAACCCCTTTCTTAACGTATTAAAGGTAGAAGGCCCTTCTAAGCCCGACTTTCTTAAGCCGTCTTACGTAGAGAAGGTTCTCACCGATAGTAACGACTCGAAAAACGAGTAGCTCTCCATATAGACGCGCTAGAGTGTTACGACCTGTAAAGAACGGAGTTTAATTTGGATATAAATTAACGAAGTTTCTAAGCTAAAGAAAAAGAAGAAGGAAAAGGAAAGGTTAATAGACTTATATAGCCGCAACTAGCTGACTAAGAAATAAAGAAAAAATAGTTAACTCGGCTTTCGGCGCTTAGTTCTTACCCAAAAGGCTTATGGTCTACCCTTAGTTCTATGCTAATATAGAGGCGTAATATTACTTTTCTCTTTAAAAGAGAGCTCTTCTAAGCTTATTTCGTAGCTTTCGCATCTTATTTTAACCATCTAGTAAGTTCTAAAGGGGGTCCTAGTTTCTTCGGGTATCTATCGTGAAAGGCTCGGAGTTTCCTGGGTGCGTGATTAAAATTTTAAGCCGGATACCACTGCGGGTTCGGGGGGTAATCTATCTATTAAACCCGGTAGTAAATGTGGCCTCGTTTCTTTCTTAAGTCTAGAATTTCTTCTACGATTTACTCCGGTTCTTCTTCGATTTCTACTAGCGGCTATGGTTCGCTAGTCTATCTATTAAGAGGGTCGTCTAGGTCTTTTACTAGTTTGCTTGCGTGTATAACGAAATAAAGGCTTAATTTAGGCGGAAGTTCTAGTCTATAAGTCGTGCCGGCCTTCTCGATGATCTTATAAGGGCTAATGTACTTCTATAATAGTTTTCTAGAGGGACGGCCCTGCTTAATGTTTCTAATGGAGACGAAGACCTTATCTTCTACTTTAAAGGTAACGTTCTTTCGATAGCGGTTGGCGTTTCTAGTCTAGATGGTCTAGCTTTCTTCTAGTCTAGCCTTGTACTAGTTCTAGATCTCGTTTATCTTAGCGGCTATTTGCTTAGCTTGCTACTAATTCTAGAAGAGGGCGGAGCTTACGTTCTAAGGCCGGAGGCTCTAGTTAAAGAATAGACGGGGCTTATAGCCATATACGGCGAAGAAGGGGCTAACGGTCGAGAAGGTAGAGATGTTGGCGTTAGCGGAATACTCTATCGAGAAGAGCTACGATATCTAATCGTCTTAGTGGTAGCTAGTAAAGTGTCTAAGATAGGCTTCTATTTCTTAATTTAAGTTCTTCGACTGTCCGTCGGTTTTAGAATGATAAGCCGTAGAGAGCTTAACGTCGATCTTTAATAGCTGGTAAAGCTCTTTCTAGAATTCACTAACGAACTACGAGCCTCGATTCGAGATGACGAAGAACGATAGTCTATAAAGCTTTTAGACGTGATTCTTAAATAGTCTTACCATCTAAGTAGCGGAGGTACCGGTTTCGTAGAAAATAAAGTGCCTTATCTTCGAGAAACGGTCCACTACTACGAGGATAACGTCGAAGTCTTAGTAAGGCGGAAGACGGATAACGAAATCATAGGTGATGTCCGTCTATAGGCGGTGAGGAATCGGGATGGGGTGTAGAAGCCCGTGATACTTGGCGTGGTTGGACTTTACCCTCTTATAGAAGTGGTAGTTGCGGATATACTACTTGATCTGCGCCCGCATTTCTAGCCCCACGTAGCGTTCTTAAAGTAAATTAATAGTTCTTCTTTCTCTAGGGTGTCTAGTAGCCGGTTTATTATAGGCTTTCTAGATTAGCTCTAGACGTAGGGGGCCGTTTTCCGGGATAGCCAATCTTTCTTTAAAAGTAAGAAGGTCTTCTTTTAGTTTCTATTCTAGAACTCCGTTCTTAGCATGCTGGCGGAGCGGTTCTAAACTTAAGTGCGTACGGTTTGCCTCTCTAATGCGTTCTACGAGAGGCGCCACGGGCAGGTTAAGAAGAGCTAGTAGAGGGAAGTATAATTTCTCTAGTAGTAGCTTATTTATAAAGAGCACTCGTTCGTCGGTTTCTAACTAGAGAAGGTCTTACTCTCTTCGAAATAGAGCGTCTGCTCGAAGGTTCTACTTACCGGGAATGAGGAGAATCTTAAAGTGATAGTCTTAAAGCATTATAGTATAGCGGACTTAACGGCGAAAGAGCTTCTTAGTCTAAAGAAAGGTCTTTAGCGTCTCGTAATCTAAGAACACTTAGATTAGAATAAAGGTATCGATGTACTCGAAACGCCATTCTTTAAAGGCTCTAACGATGGCGAGCAACTTCTTATCGTAGATGATGTAGTTACATTCGGTGGGCGAGAGCTTCTTAGAGAAGTAGGCCATCGGGTATAATCTATTCTCGTTATTCTTCTGCATTATGACGCCTCCGGAGACGTAGTCTAAGGAGTTCACTTTAATGTAGATGGTCCGCTTAAGGTCGAAGTATCGTAGTACTAGATTAGAGCTTATAGTCTTCTTAAGAGCATTAAAGGCGGCTTAATATTTAAAAGTCTAGGCGAACTATTATTCTTTCTTGGTTAGATTAGTAAGGGGTTTTACGATAGATAAGTACCCTCGAACGAATCTTCGGTAGTAGTTGTAAAGACCGAGAAATGACTGTACTTCTTATAGTGTTTTAGAGGGTTTCTAGCCGATGATTGTTTAAATCTTAGTAGGATCTATTCTGATGCCGTCTTTAGTGATAATAAGGCCTAGAAACTTAGTCTTAGTAACTTTAAACTCGTACTTCTTCGGGTGTCACGCCTCTACACTGGCATGGGACTAAGAGTGGACCATAAGCCTTTCGGGTGAGAACTAAGCGCCGAAAGCCGGGTTAACTATTTTTTCTTTATTTCTTAGTTAGCTAGTTACGGCTATATAAGCCTACTAATCTTCTCTTTCCCTTCTTCTTTTTCTTCAGCTTAGAAACTTCGTTAATTTATACCTAAATTAAACTCCGTTCTTTATAAATCGTGACACTTTTCTAAGCTCATCTAACCTAAGCCTTTCTCTTAGCCGTAAGTAGAAGTCTATTCTACTTTACACTAAGAAGAAAGCATCTCTTCACTAACCCTCTTTACTCTTACTTATAGTAAAACCTAGAGCGTTATCTAGAAAAGATAAGTTTAGAGTTTTCACCCTAACGTTATTAGAAAAAGAATAGATTTTCACTTTCGCCCTAGCTTAACAAGTCTACTATAGCTAGGTCTCACCGCAACTTAGTTTCCCACCACTCTAAGAAGAAGTAGAAAGAAGATTAGAACGTTAAGAAATTCTTCTTAGATTAATCTTTCCTTAACCTTAAGCTCTCTGCGGAAATCCAGTAGCTTCTCACCGAAAATAATATTAACCCTAGCTAAGTAAACCAGGACCGGCCTCTTACTTTTATTATAGATAACCTCTACTACCTACACCTTCTCCTTAACCCTAGGAACCGACAGCTTAACGCCGACTAGGCCGCCTTTATCGACACCCTAGGCCTTCTAATTATGGCTATCTACCATACCATCCGTCACTACAATTAGATTGACCAGAAACGCACCGTCGAGCTTCGAGAATATAGAAAATAGACGTAGAATAAGAACGCTAAGAAGCTTATTACCCGGGCTAGAACGCGATAGCTAGAGAAAGAGACTCGGCAGCTATCGAAAGAGATCTAGTAGTAGAAGAAGAAAATCGCTTAACTATAGACTAACGTCGTTTAAGTACTTTAAAGAAATGGACTACCACCTTTACGTGATTTCTTCTAGCCCGCCGAAAGTAAAGCCAAGTTTCTAGACCCTCCGCGCTTTAGTAATAATAAGAAATAGAACTTTCGGGCCTAAAAGACTAACATTCTTAGTAAACTTCGTATTAAGGCCCGCCACTATCACTCTAAATAAGATAAGATCGCGTACATCTTCGAACGTACCGACGGAGAGGCTAATTAGCATATGCTACCTCGCATAAAGCTAGATAGCTTCTTAGCTTACCTCACTACTAAGTCCGTTCTAGATTATCTAACCTAGGTCTTTATGGACCTCTTCCTAAAGGAGAAGGCGCTAGAGAGCTACTTTAAGCTTAAGATGTTCTTTAATGAGGCGTTTAAGGATTTCTATGCCCGATTTACTAAGACTACCACCGAGGTAGAGGTCCCTGCCATGAGCTAGTTTAATAATCTATAGATGCGCCTTACTGACACCCTTTAGCTAGACCTATAGCCGATTAAGAGTACCTTTTATAGAAGTATTAAAGGACTAGCTAGCGCTTATAGAGCCTAGGACTACATTCGTTAGAACTAGAAGTAGAAGAATAACCGGCGCAAGAATACTATCTCTTATAACTCGGTTCGCGCTAACGCTTCTAGTTCTAGCTTAGAATTCTTAACAACCGCCCCTCCCTTCGATAAGCCAAGCAAGGGAGCCGATGTTAAAGTTAAGAAGAAGCCGGATAAGAATAAGAAACGCTTTCTCGAGAAAGAACTCTACTTTAAGTGCGAAACTAAGAAATATATAGCACGTAATTGCTCTAATAAGAGTAATCTCTCTCTTAACGCATTAAAGATAGAAGGCCCTTCTAAGCCCGACTCTTCTAAGCCGTCTTACGTAGAGGAGGTTCTTATCGATAGTAACGACTCGAAAAACGAGTAGCTCTTTATATAGACGCGCTAAAGAGCTAACATAAAGTTTCTTACTCGAATATCTATCTTAGCTCTCTTTAATCTCCTACCCCTACTTCTTTTCTAGTGCCTGTTACCCTTTATTTTTAGAATAGGCAGCTAGTAGTTAATGTATTAGTAGATACCGAAGCCCTTCTCTATACTATTATAAGCCGAGACTTCGCGCACTAGATAGTTAAGAAGATTAAGTGTCCTCTTCTTTTCTTAGCTAAACCTATTTTCTTTACTCTCGCTAATAGTAGCCACGGTTTCGCTATTATTTAGAAGCTTTACCCCTTTATAAAGATTTAGAGATACTAGAAAAGCTTAGCTTTTCTTCTCGTTATGTAGACCCTAGAAAAATACGACATAATTCTAGGCCTCGAATAGATAGAAGCCTATAGAGTTTAGCTAAATCTAGGTTTACGGTTTCTTTCGTTTAAAGAAGGGCACTACTCTCACTCTTAGAAACCTCTAGCCCTTACGACCTTAGCTTAGCTACCGCCTACGGAAGAATAGAAAGCCCCGGCTATTTAGTCTATACGAATCCTTAGGCGCCCATCTAGGAAGAACCGCCACGATTAAAGCGTCCGTAATGGACTACGCTAGATGGATAAAGAGCTTTAGTCTACTTAAGAGAAGCCTAGAACACCATAAACTCTAACAGTCGACACCTTCTAGTATAGATGGGTAGACGGCGAGGAATTCGCTAACTATCTATAGATTAAGGGCACCGAGATCTATAGAATCTCGTTAGAAGAACTCACTAATTAGCTAGAGCTGTTCTATATTTAGAAAGCTCTACCTAACGACTTAAAGACGCCTCTAGAACTTAAGAACCCTATTTCCGTCTAGTTGAAAGAGTTTCTGCCGGACTTTTAGAAAGCACTCTCTAATTAGATTACTACCCCCTCCGATGCCACCTATAAGATCGAGCTTAAGAAAGAACTAGATCTTCGTACCCCGCCACTCTTTCGCATGTCCCTGGAAGAGATAGAGGCTGCCCGGACCTATATTAAAAAGAATCGCAAGAAGGGGTTCATCGAGCCTAGTAACGCGAACTTTAAATTCCCTATTCTTATAGCAAAGAAACCAGAAGGAGGACTACGCTTCTACGTGGACTATCGAAAGCTAAACGCCGTTACGAAGAAGAACCGCTACCCGCTACCCTTAATTAATAAGACGCTGGCCCAACTATAAGAATCTAGATACTTCTCTAAGATTAACGTGCGTTAAGTCTTTTATAAGATACGCATGCATCCCGACTCTAAGAACCTTACTACTTTCCGTACTCGCTAGGGCTTCTACCGGTACAACGTAATGCCCTTTAGACTCTATAACGGACCCTCCACCTTTTAGTGCTACATTAATAAGGCACTAATGGATTGTCTATATTAGTTCTACGTAGTGTACGTGAATGACATCTTAATCTATAGTAAGACTAAGGAAGAGCACCGCCGACACGTTAAGAAAGTTCTTACTCGTCTAAGAAAAGTAGGGCTGCAACCTAACCCGAAGAAGTGCGAGTTTAAAGTTACTAAGACTAAGTTTCTAGGCCTCATCATCACTAGAGACGGCATCAGAATGGACCCTACTAAGATCTAGGCAATTATCGGCTAGGAACCCCCTAAAACACTATAAGAAGTGTAGTTATTTCTCGGCCTTTATAACTACTACCGAAGATTCGTTCGAGGGTACTCTTTTATCGTAAAACCCCTCACTAATCTGATTAAGAAAGGATAATAGTTCGTCTAAACTTCTAAATGTTAAGCCGCCTTTAATGCCCTTAAGAAGACTATAAGCTCCGATCTAGTGCTACGGTACTTCGACCCTAAGCGGACCATCTACATTAAAGTAGACTCCTCAGACTACGTCTTCGGAGGCGTTATAATGTAGAAGGATGACGAGAATAGGTTATATCCGATGGCCTACTTCTTTAAGAAGCTCTCGCCTACCGAATGCAACTATACTATCTACGATAAGAAGTTGCTCGCCATCGTTAGGGCCTTTAAAGAATGGCGTCCCGAGTGCATCGGCATTTCCATTCTAATCTAAGTATTCTTAGATTACGAGACGCTAAAGACCTTTCTTTAGGCTAAGAAGCTCTTCCGCCGTTAAGTCCGCTATACTATAATGCTTTAAGACTATTACTTTAAGATTCTCTCTATCTTCGATAAGTAGAACCTTCGAGTAGACGCTCTATTCCGAAGAGAGCAAGACCTTCCCTAGTTAGAAACCGACGAACGAGTGCTCTTTATAAATAAGCTACTACTAGAGAAATTATACTTTTCTCTACTAGCTCTTCTCGACCTGCCCGTGGAGCCTCTCGTGGAACGTATTAGAGAGGCAAACCGTACGCACCTAAGTTTAGAACCGCTTCGCCAGTATGCTAAGAACGGAGTTCTAGAATGAAAACTAAAAGAAGACCTTACTTTTAAAGAAAGATTAGCTATCCCGGAAGACGGCCCCCTACGCCTAGAGCTAATCTAGAAAGCCCATAACAAACCGGCTACTAGGCACCCTAGGGAAAGAAGAACTATTAATTTACTTTAAGAACGCTACGTATAGCTAGAAATGCGGGCATAGATTAAGTAGTATGTCCGCAACTATCACTCTTATAAGAGGGTGAAGTCTAACCGCGCCAAATATTACGGGCTTCTACACTCTATCCCGATTTCTCACCGCTTATAGACGAACATTACCTATAATTTCGTTATTCGTCTTCCGTCTTACTAAGGTTTCGACGTTATTCTCGTAGTGGTGGACCGTTTCTCGAAGATGAGGCACTTTATTTCCTACGAAACCGGTACCTCCGCTACTTAAATAGTAAGACTATTTAAGGATCACGTCTAAAAGCTTTATAGACTGCCGTTCTTCGTCATCTCGGATCGAGGTTCGTAGTTCGTTAGTGAATTCTAGAAGAAGCTTTGCTAGCTATTAAAGATCGACGTCAAGCTCTCTACGGCTTACCATCCTAAAACCGACGGACAGTCGGAGAACTTAAATTAGAAAATGAAAGCCTATCTTAGATACTTTACCAGCTACTACTAAGACGATTAGATATCGTGGCTCTTCTCGATAGAGTATTCCGCCAACGCTAACACCTCTACCTTCTCGACCGTTAGCCCCTTCTTCGCCGTGTATGGCTATGAGCCCCGTCTATTCTTTAACTAGAGCCTCCGGCCTTAGAACGTAAGCTCCGCCCTCTTCTAGAACCAGCAGCAAGCTGAGTAGATGGCCGCTAAGATGAACGAGATCTAGAACTAGTACAAGGCCAGACTAGAAGAAAGCTAGACCATTTAGGCTAGAAACGTCAACCGCCATCGAAAGAACGTCACCTTTAAAGTAGAAGATAAGGTCTTCGTCTCTACTAGAAATATTAAGTAGGGCCGTCCCTCTAGAAAACTATTATAGAAGTACATTAGCCCTTATAAGATCATCGAGAAAGCCGGCACGGCTTATAGGCTAGAACTTCCGCCTAAATTAAGCCTTTATTCCGTTATACACGCAAGCAAACTAGTAAAAGACCCGAACGACCCCCTCGATAGATAGACTAGCGAACTATAGCCGCTAGTGGAAATCGAAGGAGAACCGAAGTAAATTATGGAAGAAATCCTAGACTTAAGAAAGAAACGAGGCCACATTCACTACCGGGTTTAATAGGTAGATTATCCCCCGGACCCGCAGTGGTATCCAGCTCAAAATTTTGATCACGCACCTAGAAAACTCCGAGCCTTTCACGATAGATACTCGGAGAAACTAGGGCCCCCTTTAGAACTTATTAGATGGTTAAAATAAGATGCGAAAGCTACGGAATAAGCTCAGAAGAGCTCTCTTTTAGAGGAAGAAGTAATGTCACGCCTCTACACTAATATAAAACTAAGGGTGGACCATAAGCCTTTCGGATAAGAATTAAGCGCCGAAAGTCGGGTTAACTATTTTTTCTTTATTTCTTAGTTAGCTAGTTACGACTATATAAGCCCACTAATCTTTTCTTTCCCTTCTTCTTTTTCTTTAGCTTAGAAACTTCGTTAATTTATATCTAAATTAAACTTCGTTCTTTGCCGGTCGTAATAGGTGCGAAGATCCGGTTCTTCCTTAAGCTCGATCTTGTGGGTGGCATCGAAGGGGGTGGTAATCTAATTAGAGAGTGCTTTCTAAAAGTCCGGTAGGAACTCTTCTAACTAGGCGGAAATAGGGTTCTTAAGTTCTAGGGGCGTCTTTAAGTCGTCAGATAGAGCTTTCTAAATGTAGAATAGCTCCAGCTAATTAGTAAGTTCTTTCAACGAGATTCTATAGACCTCGGTGCCCTTAATCTATAGGTAGTTGGCGAATTCCTCGCCGTCTACCCATCTACACTAGAAGGTATCGACTATTAGGGTCTATAGTGTTCTAGGCTTCTCTTAAGTAGACTAAAGCTCTTTATTCATCTAGCGTAGTTCATCACGGACGCTTTAATCGTGGCGGTTCTTCCCAAGTAGGCGCCTAAGAATCCGTGTAGGCTAAATGGTGGGGGGTTTCTATTCTTCCGTAGACGGTAGCGGAGCTAGAGTCGTAGGGGCTAGAGGTTTCTAAGAGTAAGAGTAGTGCCCTTCTTCGAACGAAAGAAATCGTAAACCTAGGTTCAGCTAAACTCTATGGGCTTTCATCCATCCTAGGCCTAGAATCATATCGTATTTTTCTAGAGTCTATATAACGAGAAGAGGAGCTAAGCTTTTCTAGTATTTCTAGATCTCTATAGAGGGGCAAAGCTTCTAAACGATAGCGGAACCGTAACTACTATTAGCGAGGGTAAAGAAAATAGATTTAGCTAAGAAAAGAGAAGAACACTTAATCTTCTTAATCATCTAGTGCGCGAAGTCTCGGCTCATAATAGCATAGAGAAGGGCTCCGATATCCACTAATATATTAACTACTAGCTGTCTATTCTAAAAATAAAGGGTAACAGGCACTAGAAAAGAAGTGGGGGTAGAAGACTAGAGAGAGCTAAGATAGATATTCGAGTAAGAAACTTTATGTTGGCTCTTTAGCGCGTCTATATAAAGAGCTACTCGTTTTCCGAGTCGTTACTATCGGTGAGGACCTCCTCTGCGTAGGACGGCTTAGGGGAGTCGGGCTTAGAAGGGCCTTCTACCTTTAATGCGTTAAGAGAGGGGTTACCCTTATTAGGGCAATCACGTGTTATATATCCCTTAGTTTCGTACTTAAAGTAGAGTTCTTTCTCGAGAAAGCGTTTCTTATTCTTATCCGGCTTCTTCTTAACCTTAGCATCGGCTCCCTTGCTTAGCTTATCGGAGGAAGGGACGGTTATTAAGGATTCTAAGCTAGAACTAGAAGCGTTAGCGCGAATTAAGTTGTAAGAGATGGTATTCTTACGCCGGTTATCCTTCTACTTCTAATTCTAACGAATGTGGTCCTGAGCTCTATAAGCGCTGGCCAATTCTTTAATACTTCTATAAAGGGTGCTCTTAATCGGCTATAGGTCTAGCTAAAGGGTGTTAGTGAGGCGCATTTATAGGTTATTAAACTAGCTCGTGGTAGGGACCTCTGTCTTAGTGGTAGTCTTAGTAAATCGGGCATAGAAATCCTCGAACGCCTTATTAGAGAACATCTTAAGCTTAAAGTAGCTCTTTAGCGTCTTCTTCTTTAGAAAGGGGTTCATAAAGACCTAGGTTAGGTGGTCTAGAACGGACTTAGTAGTAAGGTAAGCTAAGAGGCTATTCGGCTCTATGCGAGGTAGCATGTGCTAATTAGCCTCTTCGTCGGTACGTTCGAAGATGTACGCGATCTTATCTTATTTAGAGTGATAGTGGCGGGCCTTAATGCGAAGCTTACTAAGAATGTTAGTCTTTTAGGCCCGGAAGTTCTATTTCTTATTGTTACTAAAGCGCGGAGGGTTTGAAAACTTAGCTTTACTTTCGGCGGGCTAGAAGAAATTACGTAAAGATAGTAGTCTATTTCTTCGAAGTGCTTAAACGACGTTAGTTTATAGTTAAGCGATTTTCTTCTTCTACTACTAGATCTCTTTCGATAGCTATCGAGTCTCTTTCTCTAGCTATCGCGTTCTAGTTCGGGTAATAAGCTTCTTAGTGTTCTTATTCTACGCCTATTCTCTATATTCTCGAAGCTCGACGGTGCGTTCCTGATTAATCTAATTATAGTAACGGATGGTATGGTAGATAGCTATGATTAGAAGACCTAAGATGTCGATAAAGACGGCCTAGTCGGCGTTAAGCTATCGATTCCTAGGGTTAAGAAGAAGGTGCAGATAGTAGAGGTCATTCGTAACGAAAGTAAGGGGCCGGTCCTAGTTTACTCGACTAAGATTAATGTTATTTTCGGTGAGGAGCTGCTAGATTTCCGTAGAAAGCTTAAGATTAAGAAGATGTTAATCTAAGAAGAATTTCTTAACGTTCTAATCTTCTTTCTACTTCTCCTTAGAGTGGTGGGAAACTAAGTTGCGGTAAGATCTAGTCATAGTAGACTTGTTAAGCTAGGGCGGAAGTAGAAATCTATTCTTTTTCTAATAACGTTAGGATGAAAACTCTAAACTTATCTTTTCTAGATAACGCTCTAGGTTTTGCCACAAGTAAGAGTAAAGAGAATTAGTGAAGAGGTACTTTCTTCTTAGTATAAAGTAGAATGAACTTCTGCTTGCGGCTAAGAGAAAGGCTTAGGTTAGAAGAGCTTAGAAAAGTATTACGACCGGCAAAGAACGAAGTTTAATTTAGATATAAATTAACGAAGTTTCTAAGCTAAAGAAAAAGAAGAAGAAAAAGAAAAGGTTAATAAGCTTATATAGCCGCAACTAGCTAACTAAGAAATAAAGAAAAAACAGTTAATTCGGCTTCCGACGCTTAGTTCTCACCCGAAAGGCTTGTAGTCCACCCTTAGTCTCATGCCAGTGTAGAGGCGTAACATACTAGGAAACTCCGAGTCTTTTACGATAGGTACCCGAAGAAACTAGGGCCCCCTTTAGAACTTATTAGATGGTTAAAATAAGATGCGAAAGCTACGAAATAAGCTTAGAAGAGCTCTCTTTTAGAGGGGAAGTAATGTTACGCCTCTATACTAGTATGGGACTAAGGGTGGACCATAAGCCTTTCGGGTAAGAATTAAGCGCCGGAAGTCGAATTAACTATTTTTTCTTTATTTCTTAGTTAGCTAGTTACGGCTATATAAGCCTACTAACCTTCCCTTTCCCTTCTTCTTTTTCTTTAGCTTAGAAACTTCGTTAATTTATATCTAAATTAAACTCCGTTCTTTATAGGTCGTAACAAAACGTTATATAGTCGTACTTTATACTTTAGAAATATTAAAAATTTTAGGTCTTTTATAGAAACTTAAGGTAAACTTACTAAGCCTCTATACTCTACATACTACATACTTATATTCTATACTTAACAGTCGCCCTCTCAAGCTCGCCGATAATTCCACCGCCTGAAACGGTCCACTTCTCACTCACCAAGTTTTCGTCCACAGTCCGTCTCATCATGCCACTTTGAGCGTAGTACTCAATGATCGCTCTCGCCTCCTCCCGCGTCAGACCCTTCACCTGCATGGTCTCCACATTGGACAAAGCCTTCAGACTACGCTCGTCGATTTTTTGGTATGGATTCCATGCCGGCAGGTCCTTGTCTCCAGTCTGTTTCGCCTCGATGGTTTCAATGGCAAAATCCAGGGCGTGCGACTTGGGCGAGTTACTACCTGAGGTGGCGGCAAGCACGATTCCGCCGTTGGGGAGCTTTGCCGTGCCGTTGAGCAGGTTGACGAAATGGCGGACGAGGACGAAATCGTGGGCGTGGATCGGTTTGCCCTCGCGGCCAAGGTACTCACTGTCGTTCATAATATAGGAAAGCTTGTCCATGCACACCATGACGGGGGGGCGGACCAATCCTTCCTCGGCCTTTTCCTTGTTGCTGGGCGTGGTGAGCTCCCTCCAAAAAGTCTGGAGTACAGGCCAAGCCACGTCTGCGTCCCGGGCACCCGATTGCACCAAATGCAGGAGCGTGTGCCCTTTGAGGGCTACCGGGAGAGTGTGCTTGTGCGCGAGCTCGAGGCTCTCCAGAACCTTTCCATTAGCCTTTGCGATCTGGCCGAGCAAAGACGCAGTGTAGTTCTTCTGAACGTATTGCGTGGGGTTCTTTCCGTCCAGAGCGGCGTAAGCGGTGTGACCGATGGTCAATTCCATTGCTGTAAAGCATTGCAGTCAGCCCGCGAGTTGCTGCTCTTTCGCAGCTAAATACGCACCATCAGGGAAGTTGATGACGACCCAGCCCTTGAGAAAGGCCATGCTCATAGCCTGTAGTAGCAGGGTGGTCTTGCCGCTAGCCCTTTCGCCGTGGATAATCTTTCTGATGGCGGGGGCGGGCGAAGCCTCGGCGTGTTCGACATCGGTGGATGGTAAGTCAGAGACCTTCGTGCCAGACGCAGCCTCGACGGTGCTGATCAACCTGCCCAGCTCGATAGTCTCTCGCCTTGCGAGCATAGCAGGCCGTCTGAAGAGTCCCCAACCTTGGTTGGGCTTGAACGCATCCACAGCGCGTAGCTGGTCGACGACGGGCTCCATTGGAATGCCGACGATTTTTCCCTGGATGGCCGCATCTCCCACATCTTCAGCCTGGAGGTCCGGGAGGCCGGGAACCTCAAGCGCGTTGGTGTTGCTCAGGACGATGCGCTTACGCATTGCCTTCAGCTCGCCGGGGGCTGGCCGCTTCCCCGTCTCCTTGGGGGAAGAGCTCTTCTTTATCCGTAGACCCTTGACACCCTTCTTCGGCGGGCCGCTCATGGAGTTTCCTTTCTTCTGGTCCGGATTCTTGAGCCTCGTGGCGGAAGTTGAGAAAGACACGGCGGGCACCGCGCCGGGCAAGAACCGAGGGCGGGCGAGGCTCGGTGAGGGGAGGGCGGCGGGCCGCAGGGCCAATTGGCCCAGGAAGTGTCTTGGGGGCATCACGACACGGCGGAGGGGTGGCGCAGGTGACTGGCGGGTCGAGGATAGCGGCGAAGCGCGCGACGTGCAAATGAATTGAACACGGATGGAGCTCGCGGCCGCGGCGCGCAACGGGCGTTTTTCCTCCGCCGGCGCCGGCGCACGGGCCCTACCCGTCCTGGGAGGAATTTTTTTTTGGCAGACGGCCGCGGACAGCGCCCAGACGACTCCTCTGCCGTCCCAATTTTCTACCTTCATACCATGAGCGCAAACGCCGAGATGATGGACGTGGATGGCGCACCCGCGGATGGCGCCAAGGCGCGCCCGTATGGCCACCACTCGCTCGATCCCAGCCTGTAATTTCTTGTGCTGATGATCTTCTCGCAGGTCTGTGACGGTCGAGAAGCCCATTCCCTACACCTTCGACCTTGGCAACCTCCTTTGCACCGATGCGAACCCGCTTCCCGACTCTAGCGAAGACGCGATCCGCGACGCCGCCCGAGACTGCGCCCAAGTCCTCATCAACCAGCTGCTCGCCACCTGCGACGTCCGCTCCACAAAGGACGGCGTGTTGCTCGACCTACCAACAGCGACCACCCCTCTCCCGCGTGAAAAGCTCGCGCCCAAGCCGAAGGAGCCCACCAAGTGGGAGCTATTCGCCGCCAAGAAGGGCATCAAGGACAAGAAGAAAGAGGGCAACCTGGTCTATGACGAGGAGAAGGGCGAGTGGGTGCCCAAGTGGGGCTACAAGGGCAAGAACAAGGACGCCGACAACGAGTGGCTGGTGGAGGTTGATGAGAAGAAGGAGGCCCGGACCGGTGAGGCTGAAAACCCACGTGTCGCAAGCCGGAAGGAGAGGGTAGAGAGAGTGAAGAGAAACGAAAGGAAACAGAGGTCCAACGAGGCGCGGGCCAGGAAGAAGGGCGCGTAGGCGCACCCGCGGACGAAGAATTCAAAAGGGATATTTGGGAGCTCGGCGCACGGAGTATCGGATGGCTTATGGCAGGCAAATCGGGACGGCGTCGGCACCGCTTGCGGCATTTTGTACGGCTACGATACTGTGAGCATGGGGCGGGAATCGATATCGAGTAATGGGCCGTTGCACTCACTCCAATTTACTGGAATCGTTGTCCATCGCTACGGATGAAGAACCCTTCATCCAATATTGCCTTGTCCGCTGGGACAGCACTCTATCCGCCGCTTCGCTCCCGACGGACGGACTCGCCCGACGTCATCCCTTACGGTCGCCTCGTACCAGAGTCCATCTAATTGACGTGATAGGAAAAGACCCACTCGTTAGAAATGGCATTCGAATCGACATAATATTGGTCAGTCTATTTGACTCAGCTATGTGTGTTGCCACATTGTTGGCGAGCAGACAAAGTAGCCTGCCTGGTCAAGCTTGACTACCACGATGACCACCCTCGCACCGAACTCGAGCAATAATACATGTCCAGATCCTGATAATCTACCCCCACCTTGTCGAACTGAGTGGTATCCACCGTACGCAAGCACCGGCTTGCGTACGCGACCTTGTCCAACAAATCGGACTTTGCATTAGCTTCAAGGCTGGATTCATCAGCTCTGTCGATGCTCCGCTGCAGGAGCAGGTAGGTCTCCGGGCCTGCGGCGGCGGGAGTTGGTTTCCGGTGCGAAATCGGAGAAGCTTGGCAACGCGCAGGCTGGCGGACGCACGGACCCCCGCCCCAGGGTCTCCGCGTATCAATCCCCGCCGCATCCGATTTCAACCATTCCAACACTGCTCGAAGACAGGCGCCATGGCAGCCCAGACGATGTACTTTACCAACGACCCGCATCCGAACGCCAATGCCGGGAACCCCTCCTCCACATCCGCTCTCGCCCTCGCCTACCGTACCTACGGCGAGCCTGGGCGCCCCGCTGTCCTGATGCCAACCTGCTATTCCGGCAAGCTCGACACGACGTTAACGTGGCTGTGGTCGGCGGAAGCCAATGGCGGCCTCCCGCCGCTACTCCGAGACCACTTCGTTGTTGTGTGCGGGCTGCTCGGCGGTAGCGAGTCGTCCTCGCCCTCCAACACGCCGCCAGCTTTGCGCGGCAAGCACTTCCCCGCCGTAACGTACG
The DNA here is from genome assembly GCA_021495925.1 of Diplodia intermedia. Lineage (NCBI taxonomy): Eukaryota > Fungi > Ascomycota > Dothideomycetes > Botryosphaeriales > Botryosphaeriaceae > Diplodia > Diplodia intermedia. The sequence goes on along the minus strand of JAKEKT010000105.1, from coordinate 99,569 downwards.
AGGATAACGTGCGGCTGCAGCATGCGCTGTGCCTTTCCCTTGGCGTTACCAGGCTCGCGCTCTACATCGGCTTTAGCATGGGTGGTCAGCAGGCCTACCACATGGCAACCCTCTACCCAGACTTCGTCGAGCGTATCGTCGTGCTCTGCAGCTCCGCCCGGACCTCGTCGCACAACTGGTGCTTCCTCGAAGGGCCCCGAGCCGCGCTGGAAGAGAGCATCGACTTCTGCAACGGTGACTACGTCGAGACTCCGCGGCGCGGGCTGCGCGCCTTCGCGCGGTGCTACGCGACATGGGCACTGTCCTCGGCCTGGTTCCGGCAGCGGAAGTGGGAGGCGCTGGGTTTTGCTTCTTTGAATGAATACCTGCGCGTCGGGTGGGAGGAGCGCACCATGGCGTGGGACGCGCACGATCTGCTTGTGCTAATGCAGACGTGGCAACGCGGCGACATCTCGCAGTTCAACGCCGAGGGGAAGGAGGACGATTTGCCAGGGACGTTGGCGAGCATCAAGGCGAAGGTACTGTTGATGCCGTGCCGCACTGATTCGTATTTTCCGCCGGAAGATAGCGAGGAGGAGGTTAAGCATTTGAAGAACGGAGAATTGAGGGTGATTGAAAGTGTTTGGGGGCACCTGGCTGGAGGTGGTGGTGGAGCAAAGGAAGACAACGCGTTCATCCAGTCGAACGTAGAGCGCCTTCTTGCGACCTGAGATGTCGGATCGACTTCAAATGAGAGAAACACGGGCCATTGACTTTGCGGTGTGCACTGGGCAGCGGTTGTAAGTTATCCATGTATGTACTTCGCACCGAGTGAACAAAGCATTCGTCGCTGGCCTACTTTGGTTGTGCAGGGTTGCGCTCGGCATCCCATCTTTGTGGTCGGGGCGGTGGCGAAGCTAGGAAAGGCAAGTGCACGTCCCTTGGGTCATCGCCGGGCCGCGGCAACTTCTCGATGCTGACTCATCGGCCGCGATCCCAAATTTCGAGCGCCATCGTCGGCTTCTTCACCACTCCACCTCTCCCGCGCCGCTTTTCGCATGTTATGCTGCGCTGGATCACGCGCATGATGCCGTCAACTCCACCGCGTGTGCCCATTCCCAAGAATGGCGTCGACTACCGCAACAAGATCGTCCTCGCCCCCATGGTCCGCTCCGGCGAACTGCCCTCGCGCCTGCTTGCCCTTCACTACGGCGCCGACCTGGTCTGGGGCCCCGAGACCATCGACAAGGCCCTTATCGGCACGAGGCGCGTCGAGAATCCGGAGACGAAGACGATCGAATACCGCCGGTTTGCCAACAACGGCCAGAAGAACCACGTCCCAGACCCCGAGCAGAGGGAAAGCGTGATATACAGGATAGACCCAGAGCGCGAGAAGGGTAAGCTGATCTTTCAGCTTGGCACTCCCAACGCCGAGTCGGCCGTCCAGGCTGCTTCCCTAGTCGCCGCCGATGTCGCCGGCATCGACGTCAACTCGGGCTGCCCGAAGCCGTTTAGTACGCACGGCGGCATGGGTGCTGCGCTGCTGAAGGATCCGGACAGGCTGTGCTCCATCCTCGAAGCTTTGGTCAGGGAGGTTGGCCAGAAGTTTGAGATCGGCATCAGCGTGAAGATTCGGATATTGGACAAGACCGAGGACACCAAGGCCCTAGTGAGCAGGCTCGTCAAGACCGGCATCATTGGCCTGACGGTGCATTGCCGCACCACGCCGATGCGGCCGCGCGAGAGGGCCATCCGCGATCAGGTAAATATGATTAGGGAGCTCTGCCACGATGCCGGCGTTGCCTGCTTGATCAACGGCGATGTCGAGGATTACGACCACGGCCTCCAGCTCATGGAAGAGTTCGGCGTAGACGGTGCGATGATTGCAACGGCGGCCGAGAAAAACTCGAGCGTCTTCCGCCGTAGGGCCGAGGGTGGGAAAAGACCATGGCAGGAGGTCGTCAAGCAATACGTCATCTACACCCTTGACATCGACAACCGCTGGGGAAACACCAAGTACCTCCTCAGCCAACTGATTCCTGGAAAGGACATTGCGTACAAGAAAATGAACAAGTGCCACTGCTACGTGGAGCTGGTTGAGGCCCTCGGTTTCGACGACCTTATGCAGATGGCTCAGGCAACCGATGACAGACTCAAGATCCCCATCAGGATTACGAAGGCTGAGAAGCGCGCTCTTGCCAGAGAGGTCAAAGTGGACGAGGGCGAAGCTAAACGGGCTAAGACCGATATGGTCGTCGAGGTCCCTGACGCTCTCCTGTCGTCCGCAGTAACTGTGTGAGCAGGAACTGTGCCGAAGGACCAGGCAGGAACGAATAGCACATCACAGGAAGGCTGTAATCTAAGCGACAGCCAGTTGATCACGAGCAGGTACGGCGGCTACCGAGGCCGCATATCCTAAGCGCCCACGCAAGCAAGCAGAGCGTTTCGCGCCTGTACCGGCTAGGACACGCCACGGATCCCGGCCAAAGGATCCTCGCACTTGATGGACTGCTGGGAACAGGAACAAGGTTGAAGCAGTGGCACAGTTTTGGACGATACCACGAATAGGCCTGGCGATTCAATGCGTCGTACGTCGGTTTGAACGCGGATGCATGGTAAGAAGCTTTAGCACACTCGCTGGACCGACAAATACAAATAAATCATGGTACTTCGGACCTTCATCTCCTTCATGTTGCTCCTGTTCTTCCCTAAGAACTCAAATCCGCTCTCCTGCTTATTCCCAGCTGATCTCTGACGTCGTGGAGGCTTCTGATCTGTTGCTTGTCAGACTTGACTTTCGTAGTCGGATCAACAGGCTTACACGTATGTCACCCAAATTCCATGCTTCTCGACACGCATGAACGAAATCCGGGTGGTGATGGTTATCGTCATTCTTGCAGTCCAGGACGGCCCGGACACTTCGGGTCCATTCACCGAGATCTTTGCCTACGAAGGTTCTTGGCGAGATGAGACACCTGACTCCATTCGCACTGAACGGCGGCGGTAGCGGCGGAACCAGCTTTCGACAATCAGTCGAGTCTGCTTGGGGCGGACTTGCTCCTTGCGTTACTTTCCTGATCTCTTCCAAGCAGAGATCCATCTTCTTTACCAAGTCATCCGATCTCTGATGACCCCTGGCTGCAATATTGCTTTCAGGGAGCGGCGGGACGCTGTCTGATCTGGTGCTTCGGTGGACCGGTTCTCTGGCAACAAATCAGTGGCTACTTTGCTGGTAGGATATAGGTGATGCTAGACCTTGTTCGCTGTCCTCTGCGTCCATCGTCGCCTAAGTGCTGTCGCGACACATCCGATTGGTCACTCTCGATTGCGGAACTTCTCTGAGACCTTCTTTCGACACTCGACTGGGCCCTGAACACGTTGTCAGTTGAGCCCTTGTCACTGACAAGGGGCAATCAAGGACGGACCTTGTTCTGTGGATATAACGCTGCTCTCGACCCTCGCGCTCTCCACCGCCGCTGTGATGCCGCTGCTGTTCCGGCTCTCGGAGACCGTCGCCCTCTAACGAGATCCTAAATAGTTCACGGATCTTCTGCGTCACCTCCCGCATTCGGTGTCGGCCCTCTTCGAGCGAACCTCCTTCTCCTTCCTTCATCTTCCGACGTGCCCACTCTATGGTCTGGCGCCATGGACCTCGACGGTCGCAGACGACTCGCTCCACTTGTGCTTGGACTTTCTCTGACCATTTCTTAACGTACATTGCCTCACTAAACGGCTTTCCTTTGTTGTTGCTAAAAGCGTAGGGCGCCACTTCGTGGCGCACATCGGCGTAGAAATGGCTGCACCATGTCATGCAGTGGTAAAGGAGTCGCAGCTCCTGGCGACGTAGCCGAGTTTCCCGCGGCCACCTTTCCCTCCGAGTCGCGGGCGTCAAAACTGTTGAGGGCGGAGGTGTCAGCGTTCCGGACCTCCTCCGCTTGCGCCCGCGACGCGGCGTAGAGCAAGGCTGGGTGCGGCCTTCTCGATAGTCCGATCCATCGGCACCGGCAGAGTATGCCTCATCCTCGTCGTCATCATCAGTGCCGGAGCCCAGATCGATGATAATCTGTCCAGTGCGGGCGAGTCAGCCAAGGGCCATACCAGCGATGTGTCGGGGAGAGGTCTGAAGATTGATTACCGGAAGTACATCGCGCTCTACTGAGGGCACGGGACGGTTGGGGTCGAGATTGCACTCGTGTCCGTCGCCGCTGGGAGCCGAAAGCAACTCCACTGGCGAGCTTCGACTGTCAGGTCGCCAGCTGAAGGACGATGGCGGGCTGTAACCCGTCTGAGAAGGGCGGAACAACCCGGTCGATGATCGGAATTGCTCTATCAGGACAGTGGGCGACACGCCTCGCGGGCTCACTCGGTTCAACGGCATTGTTCTTGTGGCTCACCGCACACGTTGAAATTCTCACGTTGGGCTCCTTTTTCAATGTACAGCCCAGGCATGCCACGTGCTCACGCGAACGCGTCAACGCCCGCGGTCCCAACTCAACGCGTATGGCTCCGATAAAGAGGCTGGGGATGGCTGCGTTGATCGCGAATGCGGCCAGCTCCTTGCAGCCGCACCACTGGAGTGGAGCGCCGCATCCAGCCTGACGTGCAGTCAGCTCAAGGGTACCAGCTTCATGCGTCTGCCGTGCCGCTTCCCCGACGCGCACCATTGATGGCTCTCCGCGTCATTGAGGGCGGGGGGGTGGGCAAGCATCAATCGACTTCAATTGACGCCGCAGCGGGATGCCGCACGCTCGCGGCAAGGATTTGGACCTGTCCTGGACCCGCGGACCGTGGGACGTTTCCCGCACATGCGCATATGTTTCAGGTACAGAGGGTCCAAAAAGCAACTACATCTCTCTTCCAAGGATTGCCGTCACTTCGCGCAGCTCACAACCCCCGTACGTCCGATGGGCGATGCTGTACACATCGTTGTCCTGGTTTCTTAGCACGTCTTTCTACTGCCCTGCCCGCTCCGCTTTGTTCAACACCCAGTCTATGTGCAGCGTTCTCGAGAGCGAATCAAGTCTCCCCAACGGACTTGCAATTTCTAGTCCTTCTGTCGTTTCTGCTGCTGAAGGCGTATGGGGCGATTCCATGGCGGCATTGCAAGGGCACAGCCATGCCCAGGATATGTTGTAGGAAGCGGAGCTCCTCGGGGGTCAGACGCACTCGCACAAGTCGCGGTTCTCCGTGATCATCTTGGAGCCGGTCTCATGCGCTCGGCGATCACCCCTTTGCCGCGATGGTTCTCCATCCGGTGATTTCACCACCATGTACACACCTTTCTTCGAGCTGCTGATTGACGGGCGCACGGTCTTGTGGCCGAAGGGTGCTGGCAACACATACCACGGCCTTGCACCTTCGCGTTCGCAGGCCGTCGTCCTGGTAACCCTTTCTAAAGTGTAGGGGAAAATGGCTTGAGCGGTGTCGCCCGGCGTCCCGGTCGGATGATCGTGACTGGGTGTTTACCGCCGTCCCGCCTTGTTACCAGGCATCCGGGAAGACTCCATGTGATCAGTCCGATCTCGGTTATGCACCTAAAGGCGGTCAGCCTTCGGCAACCTTGCGCATGACGCACGATGCCGCAGCCGCGGATGCGCCTATCAGGTACCGGCTGCAGCCATTCGGCCAATAGCACGCACCGCGCTGATCAACGGCTGGGTTGCATGATACCCTTTCCATGGCCATGCACCACAGCCACAGGCCGCTGGTGCCGCCCTGTGATGGCCTGGGTCCCATACCTATAATACAGTGAATTATTGTACATCGATTGCACATCTTCGTAGAGGAATAGTGCACCGACACCACGCAAGAGGAATCAAAGAGCACACGGGCACGCTTGTCCGATTGATTGCACCGTCTACGACCCATCAACGAGCTCTCGGGGATGTCCGACTTAGCTCCCACGCCTCCTGGAGATCTTGCATCCCTTCGTAAAGAGGCAAAAGATACTCATGAACCGTTTCCTTGATCCTCTCGTCCATAGCAGCGAGCGTCTGTCTTTGCCCCTTGACCTGTTTCTCCAGGTTCCGAGTGTTCCTGGCCTGCTCCTTGACTTGGTTTTCCAGGTCCCGAATGACTCTGGCCTGCTCCTGGCCCATGCCAATTTGCTGCTCTCCAGACTCCGCCACCGGCCCGCGCTCGTCCTCGGAAGCCCCATTTCCACCCTCCTCTAGACTTGTGCAAGCAGCAGGTCTACGACCGGTCATGATCATCACACGCGGCGAAGTGCGGCCTGTCACCCCCCGGCCGCTACCCGACGAACTCGCTCGGTCCGACATGACTTCTCCGTTGTTCGTTTCCTGCAGCTCTTCAAACAGTTGAAACTCGCGACGCAGCTGCGCGTTGGGTCGGCCTCGGCTCAGGAATGCATCCGGGTGCCGCGTGCTGCGCTCACTCGCCGGAACTTCCCTCCAGATCCTGTATAGACGCGCCGTTGACTCCCCTTCGCGTGCCGCTGCTCGCACGTTGGCTCGGTGTCCTGGTCCACGTTTGGCCCGAGGTTTGCTTTCCGGCCGCGGCCTCTTTCGCTGTCTCCGGGAAATGTGGCTATCTGGGGTTGGCTGCGGGCCAGGAAACAATCCGTCAGAGAAGCTCCGAGTACGTAGAGGGATGGGGGTACGATTACAGGTTCTGAGCTCTCCTGCTTGACGGACAAACCCGGATTCGGAGACGGCGGACAGACGTGCTTGCCTTCACGTCCACGGTTAGCACAGTTACTTCGCTTGCAATTCTACAGTACTGGAGACCGCCCCACCTTTCCGAATGGCAGTGGAAGCATTTGACCTTGTGCTTGTGTCGTTCATCCTGTACGTTGCACTTATCATGCCTCGTTTCCGAGGTCGGTAAAGAAGAGCTGCTTGTAGTAGGCAGAGGTGAGTGCAAAAGTTTGTCCGGGTTTGAGCTGGCTTGGGCCATGCAAGAGTCGTAGCCGGTGGGCCGATGTCTACTGGAAGACCTGCAGCCGAGTACCGGCTTTTGGGTAGGCGCGCATAAAATGCGTGGCTGATAATGCTTCTGCCTGACGCAGCGTGCTCCACAATAATGGATATGCATCACCATGACAATTGCCGCCGCCGCCATTTCGCGGGTGTCCAGTCTTACGCGACATAGATTACAGCAATGCACGTGATGTATGATCAGTCGTTAGATGTGAAAAGCCGATGGTCTCTTTGGCAACTATCTATCTACCTCCCTCCGAGTACCTCGGGCGCCAGTTGTCACGACCCTGATATGCATTCGTCATGCTGCTTCGCGGCCCCCGTGGCGCGTCTGGCCATGGGCCGCTTCTGCGGCCATGGCTGCTGGGGCGCGCCTGTCGAATCGCCCGAGACAATGCCCTCTCAAAGTCCTTGCTTGCCTGGGCAAGCGTCTGTTGGAGCCTGTTGGCCAGGGGCTCGAACTTTGCGTCTATTTTCCGGTCTACGTCCCGTCCTTGCTGGTCCATCCGACGGTTCAAAGCCTGAATATCGGCTTGAATCTTCTGAATGGTAGCACCTGCACGAGCAGGGTGGGGGGCGTTGGGTCCAATTGACACGGGGGCGGATGTGCCACTGTGGGGTGAGGGCCCGTTGCAATCTCAGCATCAAGACTCATCATCTCTGTGGAAGAGAGAACTTACGCATGTTGCTGGGCACTGGAGCCGGAAGATGGCTGGGCAATCGAACCTTGTGCAATCATCGACAGCGCTTTCTTCTCCGCCCTCATGTCCTCGAACTTCTTGCGATAATCCTTCAGTGGTTGCCCGTCGCATCGAAAAGCGTACGGATACTGCTCCCGCAAGCCCTTCGCGGTCGTGCGGTTCTCCCACGCCTCGAAAAGGAAAGGGGTTGAGGCTCGCACGCGAGGTACCTCGACCGGCTTCCGGACCTTGGACTTGGCCGTGGCCTTGTCTTTGGACTTCGACTTGGACTTATGCTTTTTTCGCTGGGCAGGTGTTGGCGTGTCTGACGCGGCCTTTGCCGAAGACTAAATCGCAACTTGAGTTAAGAGGGCCCGTCTATCTGGCTTTGTTGATCTTTACTTACGCTTGGCTCCTTCTTCTCCGGGTCCATTGACACCGTGAATATCCGGCGTGCCGAGTGGCTGCCGGCTCGCGACCTGTGGACGGTGTCGCTGAACGTCCAGTTCGAGGAGTTGACTGCAGACTGCGCCAGGGGGGTAGTCGTGCCTGCGGGACTGCCCGACGTATCTGACGGTCCTCTGGTCTTCTTTCTGGTCATGTTGAGATTGTGTAAAAGAGCAGCAAAGTGACAATGATGGGGCGGAGGATGGAAAGAGCAGATCTGAGGGACTTTATGTGTCCTGAAACTGCCACGTGCCGGGGACGCGTCGCGCACTCCCCGCGTACCCCGGTCTCCTATTGTTTTGGTTTTTTTTTTCTTTTTTTTTTTGCTCCAGCGGCTAGGGCCCTCACTAGGGTCGAATCAAGTCAGACCACTCACATACTAGGGAAGTCAAGCGAGTGGTTATCCGTTACTGTCTGCGTCCAGACAGGGTATCTTGACCAGGTAAAATGCTATTTATCTCCGACACGTATGAGTGCAAGGAAAAGGGATCCTCCCACAAATGCCTGTCAGCCAACCCCGCCTGTCAGCCCGCTGGCTCATGTACTATTGCTCCACACTGTAGTCTTATGTAAAGCCACCTGCGCTTTCCAGACGTCGGCTGGACAAGACCGCGTTCTTCAGCTCCTCCATCTGTCTCGACACAGCTGTGGCCAACTTCTGCATTTGGTCTCCAAGCGGGCCGACTGCATCGTTGAGGCGCCTTTGTTCCTCGTGCAGAGGCCCGACTGCCCACCTGATACGCTTGTCAATACTGCCATCTTGCCTCCTGGCAACCTCGTTGAGAGCATGCTGCGTTGCAACCTCCATGAACTTGATCCTTTCTTCCAGCATTTGGATACGACCGCTGTCCTCCCTAGGCTCCCGGGACTTGCCTTTCCATTTTTGCAAGATGACTGGAGCATTGCTTGGAGTATACGACCTGTGAAGATTTTCTCAGCCCAAGGCCCACGGCAGGGCCGAATTGAAGGCCTACCTTAGCCCGTCCACGGGTGAGCATGGGGTTCGCGGCCGTTGGCCAGTTAATTCCGAGGGACTCCGCTGCACTCGTTGGTCGGGAGGGCTGTTCAATCTTCCGGCTTGGATCTGACGAGCCTCGTAGGCTTGGAACTCCCTTTTGAAATGTGCCCTGGGCAGGCCATCCGAATCTCTGAAGCAGTAAGGTGCCCTGCGGACACGTTCTCGGGGCGACAGTTCCGCCATCCAGCGGTACAAAACATGGATAGAAGCTCGGTTCTTTGGTGGATATAAGACGTCCAACTGCGTCTTGTTAAGCCGGAGGTACCGCTTCCTGGGCGCACTTGCACCCAGGCACGCCTCTCGACGCTGGGGAACAGAGGACGGGTTAGGACCTGCCTCCACAGGTTTGGACATAACGATCTGCAGGTGGCTCCAGAAATGTGGTGCTTACAGTTGCAATTTTGCGCCCGTTTTCACCCTCAGACGCTCCAGGCGAAGAGGGCACATAGGATCGCACAGTGCTCGTGTCGCCGGCAAGATGCTCATCGCCTGTCGTTGCACTGTCCAGACTAGCGCGGCATGCATTGGGATCAGTCGAAGGGCTCGGGTGAGGATCCGGCTTTAGCGCAAGACCTCGGCCAAATGGTCTGTTGCTTCTTCCATCTGGATGAGGTTCGAATCGTCCGGATTGCTTGGACGATGCCAGCTTGGCTCGAGTTGACCTCTTAGCCTGTAAATCAGCATCACCGTTGCGCAAGCGGTTGTAGTGCGAATGCGGCGATCACTTACCCTGGCCATATCTGAGTCCCAAGTTCTTAGGATGAAGGTTCGAGTGGCGGGTTCAGCCAGGACTTTCGCTGCCGATGTTTGGCAGTACCGCGTCAGGTGTGTGTTTCTCGAGTCGCAGAGGCATTTCCAGGATTTCGGCCTGGCTTGCGTGTTCCGCCAAGGGCAGATCAAGCTCAGATCACATATGCTTGAGACTGCGGCAGCGCGGCACGGGTTGCACAAAACCTGCACTCACGAGTTCCACTGCACGTACGCCCTACGGTTGGCAATCGCGATGGCGATCTGTTTAGCAAGTGTTTGACGGTGGAACCGACACGCACTGTGCTCTTGTCGGGGATCGGCTTGGGATATGTTTCGAGGAAGTCGAGCATCAGAGCGCCGTTGCACCTCAGGCGGACGATAGAAGGGCTCATTTGGAATGCAAACAGGGCTGGGGGAATGACAGATCTCTTGGCCAGGGCTGTTGCGGTGTGATAGATCGAAAGGAGGAAAGCTTCGGTTGTATATCCCTGCAATAGAGTTCCGGTGGCTTGCTATCTGGCGCACAAGAGGTAGGGCAGGTGCATCCAGTTCGACGAAGCGTGGAGCAAACGGCGCGGGTCAAGCAGCGCCAACAAGCGTTTGCTGGGCATGGTGAAGATGAGGCGTCGCCGCCAATGTCCCGCGGCGGCATGGAAGCAGTCGGAGGTGTGAGCAGCAGCAGGGTGGCACCAAGCAATCGGCTCCGGCAGGCAATACTCGCACCAATATAGACCATGATGCCACGTTGAGGCGGTTGTGCGCGTTGTGGCCGGCCGGCGACCCGGTCTGGCGTGGGCGGCACCAGCCTTCGTGCAACCAACCGCCCGCTCCTGGAAGCCGGCTCGACGACCGCTGCCGGAGTGGGAGAGGATCGCGGGCAGGGCGGTGGATGGGGACGGGCGAAAGCGAAATGAGCGGCGAGGGACGGGACACGGAGGCGTGGCAGGGGAGCGGCAGGGTGCAGTGCAGGTGCAGACGCAGGACGCAGGTGCCCTGTCGCTTGCCCTGTCGCTTGCCAAACAACCTCCAGCCGCAACGTCCGCTCAACAACTCCCGTCCTCCAGCCCGCCCAGGAGCGCCTGCGGCATCGACGCCGGGCCACGACGCCCTCGGCAGCGCCCAGCCGCCCACCGAGCCCGCTGCGGTGCCACCCCCACTGATACTGGTGCGTGGGCCTGGGCCGGCGCCGGTAGCAGCGCGTACGGCCACTCGCCAGGACACGCGACCATGGCCGTCGCCATCTACCGCCTGCCTTGCGCCGCGGATGCGGCCGAGCTGGCCGGCTCGTCCAAGAGCAACCAACCAAGCCGTCGGTCTCGCCGAAATGCCCGGCTGCTGAGATTCGCAGATGGATAGAGATGCTGCCAAGCGGGACGGCTGCTCCTCCGCCCACGGGGATGCCGGATCTGGAACTCTTCGCCGGCGGTGCTCGATATCAATTGCCACCCATTGGCCTTGGGCCAGCCTGCCACGCGCGCCCACGCCCGCCGCGGCCTGGACCATTCCGCCCCCATCGTCTAAGCCGCTTGGCAGAGGAGCCAAGACCTGCGAGAGTCAGATTCCCAAGAAGGCGGCGGACGCCATTCCTCTCCGCTCCGGGGTCCCCGCATTGTTTCTCCACGCCCCGCGAGCCAGCTCTCTTCTGTTCCCGCAGACCCGGCGCTGCCTGGTCGCTGTGCTCTCGCCGATGCGGCGCGGCAATAGTCGTGGGCTCACTTGCCAAGTGCGCTATGTTGCTGGATCCGGCACCTCTGTCGCCGCGTGCTCGCGCGCTCCCGAATGCGAGCCTAACAGTGGCCCGTCCGAAGCCCGCAAACACCCAGCTGCGCAATTATCCGTGACGAAACCCAGTGACGGACTGACTCCCTTCACCCGGCCTGTGCTCCCCTTACTCGATCCTCTAAGTTGGACAGGGTTTGTCACCGTTGCACCGTGCCGATGGGCGCATCACGCTCCTGCTGCTTGCTACCCGGCCCCTCCAACACATAAAAGGCACCGCTCCTCCCCCACTCCGCATCTGCCCCGGTCCCTCTCACCCAGCCACTGTCGCGCTGCTTACAGTCATCTCCATCCTTCTTCGCCATGGCCATGGACCCGGTAACGTCGGACCAGTCAGTGTCTAGCAACAGCATCTTGCAGGAAAAGGCCTCCGAGGAGAGAATCGAGAACGTCGACGAGCCCCGCCACAATGTCGGCTACAGCGTCAAGGCCACCAAGCGCCTGTTGAGGAAGATGGATGTCCGCCTGATTCCTTTCCTGGCCCTGCTCTACCTGTGAGTTCCACCGCCGCACGCTACCTGTTCGACCGCAACCGCTGACGCAACTGGCGCAAAGCCTGAGTTTCCTCGACCGTGAGTAGCCTCGCCGCCAACGTGCGCTAGCTTGCTTCGGAGAAGCTCACATCTTGGCTTAGGTACCAACATTGGCAACGCACGCCTGGCGGGCCTTGAGACGGATCTGGGAATGGGTGGGCTTGACTACAACGTATGATCCATCCTCACGTCTTCCGGACCGTCCGCTGACAACACGACCAGAATGCCCTCGCCATCTTCTTTCCTTTTTACGTCGCTGCTGAGGTTCCGTCCAACATGATGATGAAGCGGACTCGTCCCGCCTTGTGGATCCCGATCATCATGCTCGCATGGAGCGTCTGCACTACCCTCATGGGTTTGGTGGAGAGCTACGCTGGTCTGATGGTCGCCCGTGCCGCGCTCGGTCTCGCCGAGGGTGGCCTGTTCCCTGGGGTCACTTTCTAGTTTGTCTCTCCTCCACTTGAGACAACCACCCAACTGATGGCACATAGCATTACCATGTGGTACCGCAGGCACGAGTGCGGCCTGCGCATGGCTGTCTTCTTCTCTGCAGCAACCGCCGCCGGTGCCTTTGGAGGTCTCTTGGCCCGCGGCATTGCTGAGATGGACGGCGTTGGTGGCAGAGCAGGCTGGGCTTGGATCTTCATCCTAGAGGGAATCCTCACCTTCATAATTGGTGCGCGCAACATCCGGCAACCCCCTTCAGTCCGTAAACACCGCTGATCGTGGTACACTGCAGCTATTACGGCCTTCTTCGTCATGCACGACTATCCCGAAACAGCAAAGTTCCTCGATGAGAGCGAGAAGCGCGAAGTCACCAGGCGCCTGAAACTCGATCGCAGCTCTCTTGCCGATGAATTCCACGTGAAGTATTTTTGGCACGCCCTCCAGGACTGGAAGATCTGGGTCCACATGTTCATCACGATTGGCATTTACACCCCGCTGTACTCCATCTCCCTGTTCATGCCCACGATTGTCAAGGGATTGGGTTACACCGAGAACGTTGCACAACTCATGACCGTAGGTACTCACTGCTTTGGTTGTCGGAATAGCCTAGGCCGGCACCGCTTCCGCAACAAGATCGCTGACGAAACGCAGGTTCCTCCTTACGTCGTAGCCTGCGTCTTTTGTATTGGCGGTGGCTTCCTGGCTGACCGGATGAAGGCGAGGGGTGTGTTCATGATTGGCTTCTGCCTTGTGGCGTAAGTTACACCTGCCGAGCGCCCTCTGCCCCTTGCGCGCGCGTTTCATTCCTACGCTGGCTGACGAAGAACCTGTAGCCTGGTGGGCTTCATCATGCTCATCGCCAGCAAGAACAACTCGGTCAAGTACGCCGGTGTGTTCTTCGCTGCATCCGGCATCTACCCCAACGTGCCTCAGGGCGTGGCGTGGAATGGTAACAACATCGGTGGATCGACAAAGCGGGGTATCGGCATTGCGATGCACGTGGGTTTTGGCAATTTGGGAGGTGCTGTAGCCTCGTACATATACCGTTCGACGGACGCGCCCCACTACCACACCGGCCACGGTACTCTCATCGGCTTCATCACCATGAGCGCCATTCTCAGCACCTTCATGACCCTCTATCTGCGCAAGGAGAATTCGCGCCGCGATGCCGAGCACAAGAGACCGGAGGAGTATACCGAGGACGAGAAGACCCGCGAGAGGGAGAAGGGCGACGGTGCGACGTTCTTCAGGTACACGGTTTGAGCTGACTGCTTGCCGGCATCGGATGTTACCTACGGAAAGGCGAGCCCTTTCGTATGGGACTGACCGCTGGGACTGACTGCTGCAATATGCCGTTATGAGTGCTTTCATTGGTATCGCTAGATGCATATATATTTTAGAGCAGAATGACTAGCATGATCAAAGAACTAGTACATCCCCTATCCTGACGCGGCTCAGGTTCGCGGGGTCCGCTCAACACCCCGCATTTATCCTTCTCTGAGGAGACCAGGTCACACTTGCCTACTTTGGGCATCGCGCAAAAGCAGCTTTGGAGAAAATATATCCATCCCGGTGTGCACGCGTTGCAAGGTACGTTCTCCGGGCTCTCGCCTTGAGCGTGTTGCTCGAATACTGTTATTTTCGCATCCGTTGCATGCATCAGCTGTTGCTGACGCAGCGTACGGGGCTATGATTCTAGCGAGAAGTCTCGAGTGATGTCCATACGCATCAGGCGGTTCGATATGTCGCATTTTCAAGCGCCCAGTCAGATCCTCATGGCTCATACCACGACCCTCACAGTCACGTCACGTTATCCATCACCAATCTGCCTAGATCAGTAGCTGACCTGGAAAGTTGCATATCTCAGCAGGCGCGAAGATCGACCCACCTGTCCGCGATGGTTTGCAGTTCGCGATGCTCACCCAAGAGCGTGATGGCATGTGAAAGTGGGGCTGTTGGTGCGGCTGAGAGCGCGCTTGTCCATGCGCATTGACCTTAAGCAAGTTTGCGGTGTGCAGGTCTCTTTCAACCCTAGGTATCGCTGCCGCGATTGAGTTGGTGCTGGCCCTAAATGCATCATAGCTCGCCACGGCCGATCGGAATCTGTCGGTGTCTGTCTGCTCAATCGACGGGGTAGCCGTGAAGAACAGGCGGCGCATGATGCTGGCTCGAGAGCACGGTGGCTTGGGCCGTAGGTCTGGGCGGAAAGGACCGAGAGCGAGAAAACTTACATCCACGCCAGGGTCCTGGCTATTACCTCATGGTGCTCCGGCATTTGCGCACGCGAGCTGGGATCCTGCAGGAATGGCGAACAGCGGTGCTGCCTGGCGCGCTGACTAAGCTAGCTAAGCTTTGCCAAGGACCAGCAGCAGGGTCCGCCTTACAAAGCCCAGCGACGTCATTGCGGAAGAAACGCGTCGCAGTTGCCGTTGACGCCGGCTACCGTCCCGATGAATCGTCCGAGGGCAAACTGCGGGCGGGAGTGCAACGGGTAGGCGGCAGGTGGCCGCTGTCGAGCGGTGCGGCCGGCACGGGCGCGTGCGCATGCGCACGTCGTACTACGTGGAGAGCGTGGCGCGGCACGGCTGAAGAGAGGGGCTGAGCTGGCCGTGCAGAAGACAGAGCGCTGTGGCTTGTGGGCTGGCAATGGCGCGCGCGGACATGCGACCCCGGAATCCGCGCATCGCAGCAGTTATGATCCGTAGGTACGAGAGCGGCGGAGCGGACCTAGCACGGGAGGCCGGCACGCACGGAAGAAACGGGAGATGATAGCGGTCCGAATGACAGGGCACAGCTGCCAAACCAAGGCAAGACCTGCCTCGCCCCGAGCAAGGAGCATGACGGCCGCCTCCTTGGCGCCCGTCAGCGCCGTCAGCGTCCTGTGAAGCGCCTCATCAAACCCAAGCATTTCGCGCGCGACGGCAGCCGGGAGGACGAGGAGACACCGGCGAGCCAGCGCGAGCAGGCGCTAGACAAAGGCTTAGCCGGCGTAGATCGAGGCTTGGCTTTCTTGGCGCGGATAGGGCAGCAGGCATGGAATGCGCCGACTCCCCGTAGCGGCGCAGCCTGGCCGCCGGGCCCAGCTGCTCCTCTGTGATTGCGCCGCCCAGGATTTAACTACGCCCTCCCCCACCACCCAGCCCTCCCGAGCACACTCTTCTTCCCTTCCCTCGCGCCCACCCGCCGCTGCCCGACTATGACAGTACCACTCTCCAACGAGACCGGCCACGGTCCTGACGCTTTGGACGACGATGGCGCTGCTGGCGCTCCCTCCGGCCATGAGAACTCCGCGCAGGACGAGGGCGCGAGCCACGAGGAAACCCCGCCTCCAGGCGGCTTCAGCGACACGCCCATTCCGCACGCGACGCCCGGCTTTACCCTCAAGTTTACCTTTCACCGCGCCACCCACTTGCCCATCGCCGACATCAACACCATGTCCTCCGACCCCTACGTGCTCGCGCAGTTGAATACGGCGCTACCCCCGCGCCACAAGGAGGATCCGCCGCTGCGCATGCGTTCGCCCACGGTGCACCGCTCAACCGAGCCCGAGTTCGAGTGGGAATGGATCGTTGCCAATGTGCCCGCGTCAGGCTTCAAGCTCAAGGCCCGTCTGTACGACGAGGACCCTGCCGACCACGACGACCGCTTGGGCAACGTCCACATCAACGTGCCCCAACTGTCAGAGGACTGGGAGGGCATCCATCAGCAGACGTACAAGCTCAGGAAGCGCCTGGCCAGCAAGCGCGCCTACGCCTTACGCGCGGCTGCTGTCGCAGTGAACAAGGCTGAGCACATGGGCGCCGAGATCGTGGTCAGCATCGAGATGATTGGTAGGACCCAAGACCCGTACAACGAGGGCGGCAGAGCGTACACGCTTGGCCCGCTATTCTGGTACAGGCACAACTCGCCTCTGCTGGGCCGTATCGTGAATCGCACCGACAGCGCCGGCGACGACGAAGCCAACAACCCGACCAAGTATGACAGGCACGGCAACAAGATCCACAGATACAAGTAAGCCCCGGCCAGCCTCTTTCGGAAGTCCTGAACTAACCCGGCGCGCAGCTTCCAGGCAAACGAGATCCAGCTACGGGGCCCGGTCCCTCCCGAGCTGTACCATCGCTACGTTGAGTTCAAGCCCTTTGTACGGTCCATGTATACGGCACATGGCGTGCGAGGCTTCCTCCTGTCGAAAGCGCTGCACCACCAACATGCGAGGGTCTACAATTTCGATAAGAGCACGTCGTGGGGCAAGTTCGACGAACCGTGCGTCGAGCAAACGGTGAAGTTCCTTGATCTTGTGCACTACGACCAAGGCGGCCGCATTTTTACCTACGTCGTGACCTTGGTAAGCCGACTTCGCAGAAGGGCAGAGTTCTCGCGCTAACGTCGGCCAGGACGCCCTGTGGCGATTCACAGAGACGGGAAAGGAGTTCGGCATCGACATGCTGAGCAAGCATACCATGCACAGCGACGTATCGGTGTATATCGCCTTCAGCGGCGAATTCTTCATCAGGCGCCTCAAGCACCCACACCACAGGGCGGACGAGCCGGAGTTGGACCATAGGGATGAGGCTGAAGGGCAACAGCATCATTGGTCCCACCGCCGTGAAAGGAGCGGGAACAACCCAACGCATCCACCAGACGACATTTCCGGCGGTCCTCCTGTAGACGAGCCACCCAGGGATCCGAAGCACTACGAATTGGTTATTGACAACGATTCGGGGACTTACCGGCCCAATGCCAAGCTCCTGCCCCAGCTCAAGTCTTTCATGGAGTCTCGCCTGCCTGGCCTCAGGGTCGTCACGTTGGATTGCCAGGCCGATGCGGAGAAGATGGCGCGCATGAAACAGGAGCAGCGCGACCTCAAGGCCCGTGAGGGAGACCAGATTGTCTACCATCAGCTCAGCGACAGCGATAATGATAGCAGCAGCCTCAGTAGCTCCGACGAAGATGAGTTGGAGGAGGCGGTGCAGAGCCACCACGCGCGGGTCAGAGATGACCATGTGCTACATGCCTTCGGCCACCAGGCGCGTGCTCAGCAGCAAGCCAAGGCGCAACACCTCAAGGGCCTGGTGCACAGGCCTGGTTCCGGGACGAATGGCCACAAGGGTCACGGGGATCCGATCGAAGCGCCTGATGCCGGCGCGCCGCATTCGTAGCCGCGCGTATCGGCGGCAGCTCATGCCCTAACCTGTTTTGTTCCTCGCATTTTTCTGGGGGTTAGATTATGTGTACGGTTTTTCACCGATGAGGAGGATGAATAGCGTTCTTGGTTTACGCTCCTTAGATACCCCACGTCTGAAGGCTTGGATATGCTTTTCCTGCATTGGAGCGTCGAAGTGCCCACGTGCGTTTTGTCTGGTATATAGGGTCGACGTAGCTGTTAATGTGGATGTTAATGTGATGTTATTGCTACCGTGCTACTCGATGTTGTTGAATCAAGCTCGTTTCAGCGCGGTGCCAGGCGCATCTGCGGCGAGACACTTTGCGGCGGCGATGAGGTCATCGGCCAGGGTCCACCGATCGACGCCGTCTTGGCAACCGTGCTGCTGCCTTTTGTCCACTTCCTTTCTCTCCACGTTACCTACCGTGCACCCTTCGATCTGCGACACCAAACGCATGCCCGGCGCTCCACTTCGATTTTCGGCGGCCGCAGTCAACGCGCGGATAGGTCCCCTCTCGAACCCACCCCCACCTCCTCTGACATCGCTGCAATGGTGACCCCTCTTCCCCTCGATGTCCAGACGAAAGTCGCCTCCAATGGTTAGTCCCTCCCGTCGCTATCGCCCCGTTTTCTTGCTGACGACCATCACCAACCCCGTGCGTAGTCTCCGAAGCTTTCGCCGACGCCTACTACACGGCGCTGCAAGCGGCGCGTTACACATTGGCCACCTTCTACACGGTAGCCGAGACGCTTCCCGACGGCAAGACGGTCCCCGTCATCGCCTGGAACGGGAACGTGTACGATTCGGGTCCCGCTTTCCAGGACGCCTTTGCCGACGCCATGCCCGCGTACACCTACTTTGAGGTCCAAAGCCTGGACGCCCAGGTGCTCAATCCGAATCCGCCGCCTACGCCCCCGCCCAAGGACGGCGAAGCAGATGCTATGATAGACGGTGGCGCCGCGCCGGTTGGAGGCAATAAGGGCGGTGGTGGGAAGAGGGGTGGTGGGCAGCAGAAAGAGCAACCAGAGGAGCTGGTGGGGAGCTTGCTGGTGGTGGTGAACGGTTTCGTGCGGCTGGAGGAGAAGAAGGATGGTCCGCAGAAAGGCTTCAGCGAGACCTTCGTAATCGTGCCAAATAAGAATTACAGCAAGAAGGATGGCAATAGGAGGTGGGTCATTCAGAACCAGAATTTCCGCTATGTGGTTTGAGATTGCATAAACGGCACAGTGGTCAAAGGAGAAAAGAAGGAAGAAAAAAGAGCAAAGGCAAAAGTCAAAGACAACTGTTGATGGGACACGCGCAACTTGAAGGGTTTTTAGCATCCTTGGCCGAGAGAAGTCATTGGGCGACTCCTTATTCGCGAGAGCGGGAAACAACAAGTTGTGCCGGTAGTCAGGTCACTGATCCAGCACATCACCTGCACACGCCAAAAATCCCACGGAACCGCATCGTAAATATGGTACGGTATGATGCTACGCACTCGATCCCCCTTCTGCAATCATTTTCCGGCTAGTGAAATGGCACAGGATTTCACCGGTCAGCATGGTCTTCTGAAGCGTCCATCTGGACATGAATGCATCCGGAAAAGACCCCAATTGCATTGACTTGTCGCAATACGATAGTGGGCCTATATCTGAGTCGTCGGCCGTCCTGCCACTTTTATGCGACGGGTTTCCACTGCGGGCGGTCGGCTGTAGATGAAGTCGTGTTCCCAAGACGGGGCGTAACTTATCTGTGAGTTGTGGTTTCCACACATCTGATGCCACCCCATTTGTGCCGGTCTGCACTTGAGGCTTCTCCCACCGCTTGCCACACCTCTTCTGCCCTTTCTTGGACTTTTCCTCCTCACATCGTGATTCTTTGTTCTGTATGGTCCTTAGGACACAGCAGATAGTTGACAGAGACTTCCCAGAAGACTTATATATGGCTCCACATTGAGGCTACGAGTGGTGTGGGATTGAACGGATCTTATCGTGCGGGACTTGTATGCGCGTGGATAAACACCGCTTTGCTGGCAGGGAAGGGAAGTATGCATGAGGATGCTTCCAGTCTTGTCAACATTGTTCTGCGTGCAAGTTGCATTGCGCTGGGTACGTTTACGAGCTATTTCAGTATGCACGTATACTGCGTGAAACAACGGTCCCGAAAAACAATTGCCACAAGGTCGCAGCAGAGTATTGCGGAAGATATTGCGTCTTCATGTCCCGCGAAAGTCACTACACCGTTATTGCATGCGCAGTTGAAGCACAACCCTCGGGCGAAGATGTAGGACTTAAGCTTATACCAGAAGATTAAGGCTTAAGCTTCAACTACGCACGTGACAATGATGTATATGCCAATGCCATGATCAAGCGATATCACTTAGGGAAGTCGGGTCAAAGCAATGTCATGTAAATCAGGATTTGTCTGGGAAAGATGACCGGCCGAAGTCCGGATCGATTGCAACGTTGCTTTTGTCGGAGGCTGTCTTCTTCTTCTTCTTCTTCTTTTTTTTTTTGGTACGATGCTGGCATCCCCCAGCTACCAGCCCCTACACCTACGGACATCATGACACGCAACGATGACTGTCTTAGATACCCATAACCTCGGACCAATTTAGCCTCGTGGTACAAGTTGATCTATCTCGGGTGTCGCTGCGGTCACTTTTGTGGAATACGAAGAGTCAGATGCAGAGAAAAGAAATGTAAAGAGGAAAAGGAAAGCATCGGCCGCGTGTGGCGCGCGGGGTGGAGATAAAAGCTCCATGGGAACGTTGTTTTGTTGATTTGCTGGTTAAGCGCCGGGATGCGCACACGCCGAGCCCAATCATTAATCTATTCGTGGCGTGTAACCGGTTGGGCGTAGAGATCGAGGCTGAAACGCGTAAAACGGCGGGCTTGATCTTGCTTTTCGTTTTCTTGGCCAAATATCGTGGACTACAAGGATAGACCCGAAATCGATGCTTTCATTCTCTAACTCTTACCGGGTTACAAGCAGGTCAATGGCGACCTCGTATGCACCGCACATACACGTGGGATCGAAATGACATTAGTGATACCTACATGTGTGTTCCCGCGACGAGGGATTCATCAGCCTCGAAAGCGGAGACGCGGACTGACCAAATACCTAGGCTCCCGGCCATCATCTCTGATGAGCACGGACGGGACGGGTTATGATTCTGCATGATTCACCGCTCATACAGCTCCTTCGTGCAGCCGATGGCTAGCGTGGATCTAATTTTTTGCTCATGTCATGGGTAGTTGAAGCCATCGTCTGGACGTGTATATAGAATCTTTAATTCGATATTCTCGTCCGGACGATAGCTTTAACTATCTACGTATTATTTTTTTTCCTCTAAGAACGAGCTAAGGTATAGTTACGCCATGTTCTGCTATTCTTCGCGCTAGCCATCGGCTGCGAGAGGGGCTGTAGAATGCGCACACCCACCGGGAAACGACCTGCGTCTCTGGGACTAGTGAGCTGGTGCGAGTCAGACACGACAATCCTTGTGTGACGGTCAATCATGACAATGGCATCCGCCGTCGCTCGTGGAATGCAACACTAAAGTCAATAGAGGCACTGGAGGAATGCTACATTTGAATGGTTGTTAATAGATTTCCCCCAGTAGCGTCTTCGGCAAGGTACCATCTGCTTCGCGCCTCCTGTGCTTCCCCGTGGGGCAATGAAGTTGCCAGGGATCGCCCCTCGATGGAATGTGTTTCGTGGAAAGACTCAAGCTGTCACAGTTGGTCATCTTGAGAGGGAACGGAGTAAATTGATGTAGGATGCCACTTTAAAGAGCCCCAAGAATCAACAGTACAGCAGCCCCCTTTCCATCAATGAATCATGCCGCTCCTAGCCATCTCCTCGACGTACCTCGCATACCTCGCGACGCTCTTCCGCCGCAAGTCCTTACCCCACCTGACCATAAGCAAGAAGGTCGCGCACTGTGCCAGCCCGACGCATGCAGCCGTGATGAAGCAGTTGCGCAGACCCATACCCTGCACCCAAGGCGTGATGCCGTACCCGATGGCGAAGCTCATCGTGTTCCTAACCAATATGACTGTCACCACCGCCTCGCCGCTCAGCGCGCGATACGAGTCGATGCAGTACGCCACGCTCAGCTGCAGCCCGATGGTGTTCGTCAGCGCGATGACGCCAGCCGCGAAGACGCAGCCGAACCAGTGCACGCCCTGGCTGGCACCGACACCCCAAAGCAATAAGCCCCCTGGGATGAAAAGCAGGCTCGGTGCGAAGAGCCACAGCCGGTGCTCGGCCTCAAGCACCCCGCCGTTCCGCCGCGCCTGACGCAGCACGAACCTGTCCCCTAGCACGCCCGTGTACCAGCTCGCGATGACCACGCCCACGAGCGGGCTGATGTACGATAGCCCGACCATGGAGGCCGAGAAGCCGTAAGTCCCGCCCAGGATTAGCGACGCCGTCGCATTGAGCACGTTGAACCATATCAGGTTTGCCCCGTAACTGAAGCCGGCGTAGAAGATGACGGGAAAGGTCAAGAAGGCGAGCGGGCGGTATATCATGCCCTTGAGCTCGTTGGGCTTGTGTAGGTCGGCCGGCTGGAATAGCTTCAGCTTGTCGACGTAGCTTTTGCGCGGCTTGCTCGCGACTGTGCCCGGGCGGGCTTCGAACGCGCTGCTGTCGGCATTGGCCTTCACATCGGCACCAGTGCTTCTGGATGGCATGGCTTTGTCGTCCGCCTCTGGGCGTGCGTTCTCGCTGCTATCCGGCGTTGATGCGACTGGCGTGCCGGGCGTATGGCGGACATAGTTTGTCTCTTCCATGAAGAAGAATAGGAAGACGAAGCCGGCAAAGCAGAAGATGGCGCACCAGTACAGCACCCACTTCCAGCCCTGGCCATCGTTGATGAAACCAGCAATGATAGGGGCGAAGAAGTTGCTCCCGGCGAGGAGGAGGGCATAAAGGCCCAAGTATTTTCCTCTGTCGTGTGTGAAACTGCGCGAGCGGGTAAGCCCAAGAAGATTCGATACAAGCAAATGCTGTGCGTAGGCGAGAGGGCCAGCAAAACGACGCACAATCTGTAGGAAAGAAACACATACTAGATGTCCGTCACAGAAATCTCACACAGGCTCTCTATGGGCGCGCCGAAGAAGCCCTGCAGGATCTTGCTCGCGATCCACTGGCCGTTGGACGTGGTGTATGGCCCCCACAGGCACATGGCCATGGTGCCGAGGCAGCTGGCCAGGTAGACGGGCCTCTTGCCATACTGCAGGGCCAAGGGCTGCCAGAACAGACAGCCCCAGCCAGCCAGCAAGAACAGGTAGCCGGTTCCGGCGTTGAGGTCATTCAGGGTCAAGCTCGTCGCCTCGCTAATGGGCTCGAGCACCGAGTAGATAGCGGCCGAGGCGATGCCCACCACGAGCGTGTACACGCACATGCATGTCGAGCTGAGAGCCTTCCGACACGGACTCCAGTTGAGCGGGTCGTCGGGACTGTTCGCAGGGGGCCAGAACGGATGGCCAGTTATCAGCGTGGGTTCACGATGGCTATATTTGAGAACAGGAGCACGGTATGTAAATGGCTGAGAAAAGAAAGGAAGATAGGGGAAATTCTGCCGGCGTTCGCGAAGAATATTGGCGGACGCGAGCTGCAATGCACGTCTCGGGCGGGAAAGGAGCTTACTCATCCGAGGGCGCGGGGACTAGCACGACGTCGTCGACTTGGGCGCCGGCGGCGTGCTTTGCCAGCATGGTGCCTTCCAGGTCGACTAGGTGGACTGTGCCCGGGATCGCAGGCTGATCGTCAGCAGCGAGCCGTCGATGCGTCGCATTATCGTCGGTTGCAGTGCGCACTGCAGGTGCCATGTTTAGTGACGAAAGGGCTGAGGTGGCGACGGCCGCGGGCGCTTAGACCAGAACTCAAGGCCGAATGTGGTCTCTTTCCAGGGAAAATGTGTGGTGAGACGGGCTAACTCGCGCAGCATCGTACGGCGCGAGACTACGCTGGAGAAGCAGAAGCAGGGAGCAGTTGAGGCAGCGCGATCCCGGGCGTTGCGAGTGCCTTTAAATTGGGTGTGTTGTACAACACCCCACTGTTGATAGCACTGCTGCTGGATTGAAGCGGCAGCCCGCAGGGTTGTCTGATAGGGCAGGCTGGCTGGTGAGGGCCGGGGCGTGCAAGAACACCTCCAGCCAGCTTCGCCAGCTTCGCCAGAGTCGCCGCGCGCAACGTGCGAAGGTCGGAAACCTGGCCATTGTAGCCGCTGCTTGGTGTTGCACGAAGACACCGGACCCCGGGCGGGCGGTAGCTGCCCCCCCTCTGCGGGCGCGGCAAAGGACGCGGAGATGGATGGGGGGAAGTGATAAGGTTCTGGTAGCGCTGATAGCGACCTGCCGCACCCCATGGCGATCGTTGCCCTGCCTGACGCAGCCAGACCTCACCTCTTTTCGCCGCAGGAGGGAGAGACGATTGAGCAGAAAGTCCGATGCCCTTCTGGCGAGGCTGCTGAGTCGTCATCCCGGGAGCCTTGTCCCAACAACGCCACAGCTGCCTGTTCCTGACGATCGGCCCAGCGCATCGACGCGTCCCCATTCGTGGCTTCTGGGCCGCCGTCTAGCGCCACACTGCCCGAAGACGCCCCGGCAATCGTGACGTCGACGTCGAGCCGCTGTCGTTGCATTTCCCAGTCGGGCCGGGGCACGTACTATGGCGCTGAGGTACGGTCTGGCCCCCGGCTGGTGTAGTCTGATAAGCAGCGTGCCGAGACGGTAGCGCCGATGGGCAGAGATCGATGAGCACGGCGACGTAGGGAGAAAGCGGAAGTGATGTGCTGACCGGGATGCACGGATATTGATGAGGATGAAAAAGGTAGCAGCCGCAAGGGCCGGGCTACGGCGCCCGCAACGGGCGCCTTGGACGGAACGGCATCCTGGCGGCGCGGCTTTGGGCTGGGCTGGCGGCGGCACTTGTGGCGCAGAGCGGCTGCTGGACGCACCAAATTGAAGGCAACGGAACTTTGTCTCGACGACAGGGCTGCCTCCTCAACCGCGGCTGAGGCAGCTGCAACTGTGCGCCATCGCTCACCCCCCACCGCCGGCCACGACATCCGGCCGCATGGCCGGTGGCGTGCGTGGACCGTTACTGCCACGGCGCACTGCAGGCTGAGTCGCTGTGGCCAGCTGAGCTGCGAGGGCACCCAGATGCTGCCATGTGAACGCTGCCGCCCTGGCCCGTCCCCGGCCAGCCCGTGCGGGTGCCGCGCGGTGGGCCAGCTGAAGAAGGGTCTGAATGTATGTACTACTTGGGTGCCAACCAGCGCAGCGCCAGACTAAACACCATCCGCTTGGGCGTCGGTGAAACCATGCGGGACATCACCGCAGATCCAGCATCGAAGGCGGATTAGCAGTCGATGCGGTGACGCCGCGCTGGGCCGTAAGGTTTAGCTGAGCGTGCAGACTATACCGGAACAAGACGCGTCCACATACGAGACAGTGGGTCCTGCTGCTCGCATTACTCCTTGGGGCATGAGGCCTGCCTCCAGTCCAAAATCGCCCTAAGCACGCGCCACGCAGTCCTGAGTCGCCGCGCTTCGAGATAGCCGACTCCGAGAAACCCTTTGTCTCCGCGACTCGAGCAAGCGAGAGATCGGCCTTCGTCAAATATCGTCAATGCGTTTCGATAGTCGCTATAATGGATACCGTGTACACGCCTGAATGCGGTCCAGTACGGATCGCCCCCGGCCCCTTGCCCCCTCCGCCCGCCCTCAACACCAGCGCGCCCATGTTTCCGCACGCTACTCTATCATGAAGTCCCATGCCGCATGCGCCAACGCCTGACTCGGGTAGTCGACCACCCGATAGAATATCTCCGCCCCCGGCACCACCGTGACCAAGCACACCGCCAAGCACAGAACGTTGCTTGCTCCCTCCGGCCACTTCTGGTCGATCCGCAGGTGGAGAAACAGCTTGATGCCGGCGGTGTAGATAATTGTCGCCTGGATGAGGAAGTAGCCTGCCGGTGGGGATCTGTTAGCTGCGTGTTGCAAGTGTCATGCTCCGTGCAAGAGCCGGATAACCTACTGAAAGAGCGGCGTCCCAAGTACGTGAACAACGGGTTCCTGAAAATCCATTGCAGCGTGTCTGACGTCTCCAGCATGAGCATGAAGCCTACAATGACCAGGTAGTTGTCGTCGCGCGCCAGCGGCTGCGACATGTCCAGTCCGTCGTTGAGCGAGCCTGCGTTGTACAGGCCCGTGTGCCCCTTCAACTCGGCGTTCTCGTACTGCGGCCGCCATGCGGTCCACAGGTACTCCATCACGAGTCCTGCGATCAACAGTATAGCATATGCGATATACGAGGGGCAGCGCACGGGCCTGACTCCCGGCAAGCGCAGCGGGATGCCATGCTGCGCCTTCGCCCTGAAGTCCATGTTCATAACCATGTCGGCGAGCAGCACGCCAGTAACCGAGTACCACGCCCACGACTGCACCCACCACGCCGTCGCGATGAACAACGTGAATGCTTTGACGCGCCACGAGTTTCGCGTGTATGGGATGCAGATCATCGTCATGTACACCGTGTAGCTCTGCACGAAGACGATGCTGACGGTGAAGAGCGTCTGCGAGGGGAAGGCCAGGCTGCCTTTCTGCGTCGCGTAGTTCTTGTTCACCCAGAAGATGTCGAATATCGAGTTGAACCAGTTGAGGAAGTTCTGAATGCGCTCCGGGGTCGCAATCGTCGCGTTGCCGGTGCGCGTCTTGAAATCATCGATGTAGCCGAGGCCAAGCTGGTTGAGGACGACGGTCGAGAGCCCAAAGGCCACGGCAGTGGGTATCCAGAGGCGGATGCCGCGGCGGAACACCTGGCTAGCGACAACCTGGCGGGTCGAGTCCACCAAAAACGGAAGACAGATGGTCCGCGCGGAGAGGAGGACAATAAACGAGTAGATGAGAGACTCGTTCCAGAAGAGCACGGAGAAGACCTTGCGGAGTATGACTTGGTAGAAGGGGCCGTCGGTGTTCGCGGCGCCTTTCACCGTGGCAGGCGCGAACACGGTCAGAAAGCACCAGACGAAAGACTGGACAACGAGGAAGCCGCGGACGCCGAGAAGCCAGTCATGCTCGGGCAAGAGCGATGGCGGAGAGTTGAGGGAGACAAGGGATTGCAGGAATGATTTGCTGCGAGCGTCGGCGACGGCTGGAGAGTCGCCGGCATCTTTCTCGCTCACGCGCGAGGTTGGGAGGCCCATGTTGGATGTTCTCGGTTGGTTGATTGCGTTCTGTCTGCGAGCGCGGCAGGAGGGAGGCGGCGGAGGAACCAAGGAAGGAATGTCGTCTGGCAGAGAGCGCTGCTGCTGCTGGCCCCTAGACCGCTCTGAACTTTATCGTCGACGGCCGCATCTCGCAGCAGGCAGACTGCACGGCCCAAGCAGGCATGTCACGGCGGTATTGCCAAGGCAGCTGTTTAGAGTGGACGGACGGTGCGAAATGGCAGATGGTGGAAGGGCAACGAAGGCGGCGAGGGCAGGGCGGGGCGGCAAGGGCAACACGGATGCTCCGCGCAGGGACATGGACAGGGGCAGGGGCAGGGCAACAACCGCGCGTGGCGGGTGGGCCTCGTGGACAGCGGTCAGGATCGTCAGGCCGGGAAGTCGTCGACGGCGCTCTCAGCTACGCAGCAGCACGCTTGCGTGATGGGCCGGCCAGGTCGAGATAGGTATCTACCCAGCTGCGGAGCGGCATCCGACCTGGCTCCGGCGCGATCTGATCGGCGTTGCGGTGCCTGATAGCCATTTTCCATTTTCTCTAGCTTCCGTCCGTCGCCGGGCCTTCCTTCCCTACCTTAGCACGCTGCGGTGGTACCAAGCGTTTCAGCCGATAAGCCTCTCCCGCCAGCCTGGCTCAGCCCCCGACCCGTGCGACAGGGGCCCCGGTCCTGCTGTCAACAACGCTCTACCACGTAGTACCTGGCTAACACTCCACCCTCTCCCAAATCGACAGTCCACTTCCCGATGCCCGGCAAAATTCTTCCGACCCCAGCGAGCCAGACGCTGCCGCCGTGGTTCTCCCACTGCCCTAGCTGCTTCCCCGACCACAGAGGGAAAAAATCTCTATCGCTTTTGCGCTATCGCGGCTGTAGCTAGACGCCGGACGCTGGACTGCCCGCAGCCCTCCTCATGCACGCTACCTGCCGTGTCGCCCTCTGCGCTGCGCTGCCCGGGACCGCGAAAACAGTGCAGTGCCACGCTGTGAATAGTTCTTTCAGCACACACATCCCAGCGCCTTGCAGTAGTCCTTTCCCTTGGTTTTATTTTTGATTGATCGTTGCCCCTTTCGGGGCCCGCTCCTGCATTGATGGCGAGCCTTGGTCGTTGGTATACGCCAGCGCTCGAGGCACATCTGATATTGTTCCAATTTCATCGCAAAGTGCCCAGGCCGGCCCCATTTGCCCGCAAGGCTCTGAGATTTATGAAGGCCAAGGAAAAAGAAGCGCGCCTGGCCAGGCCGTGGCCACTCGAATCGCCCGAATCCAGGGGGATTTGTCGTTCTACAAATCTACCACGCTCACCTGACGCTCGTGTCCGCCTTACGGGCTGTCATTTCCTTCGACGATGTTGCGCGAAGGGCCTTTTTTGTGCCGGTTCGAGGCAATAGTAACCCTCCCTTGTTCCAGGCCGGGGTTGTCAGCCCCGCCCGCCCGCCCGCCCCTGTTGTCTCCCCACATCTCTGCTGTTGTGTGAGATCCTAAAAATTTCCCTTGTGAAACCCGGAATCGCCCCCGCCCAGAAACGGTCGCGCCGCTTGGAGAACGGCGCAGCTGCCGAGCTAAACGTCATTCGGCTGGGATCATCCCAATGACAAGTCCCAAGAGACGGGTGGGCGGCGTGCATGTCGTGAAAATTCTCATTACCATCACCAAAGTCAATCCGTTCAGCCGTGTCTGTAGCGTCATCGAACCATGGTCATCCATCCATTAGGCTTATCGCGAAGATAAGCAGTAACAAGCATCTAGTAGCGTGTATGTGCAGTAGTGTGTGCGCCCATCTTCGCGCAGGTATCCCCCAAGCCTGTCTAAAAACCCGCCGACTCCACGCAACGACGTGTAGAAAAGGAAACATGTACATGAATGCAATGCATTGCGCAGGGGGTCGCGGCTGCATGCAGCTGCGTTGTCCGCACCACAAGCGACCTTCCACGCGGGATGGCTCCGCTCCGCTACGACCGTGCCGTGGGGTTCCAGTTGTTGTAGTTGACCAGCTGGCGCGCATTGCCGTACAACCCGATCGTGGCGTTCAGCACCAGATAGAATGGGTACAGCACGGAGAACATCACGATCATCCTTAGGTTGACAAACTCCGACCGCACGCGTGCCGTGATCCACAGCGTCGCGACGAGACACGCAATCCTGCAGCGGGTTAGCCGATGCCCCGAAAGCATCATGCGGGGGAGACTTACGTGATGATGAAGAACCAGACAGAGACCGGGAACGTGAACCAGATAAGCTTCGCGAGCTGGACCGGGTCGCGCGGCCACTTGGTGATGACAAAACCGAACACCAGGCAGGTGTACTGCGTGACAAGGTAATAGCTGAGCTCGCGGATCAGCAGGAGGGAGAAAAGCCCGAAGCGGACCTTCGGCCTTCGAGGCGAGCCTTCGGGCGATTTGTTGTACGCGAGCTTGCAGTGCTTGATGCTCGCCTGCGTCCAACCTTGCGCCCACCGCAGCCTCTGTTTCCAGAAGGATGCGAGGGTGGTCGGGGCAAGCTCGTACGACACGACATTCAAGTCGTGGACCGTGTTGGCGCCCCGTGACACGGCTCTCAATGCAGAGTCGATGTCTTCAGTGAGCATGTCGCCATCCATTCTGAGATCCCTGAGCAGCGACGCGCGCCAGTAGCCGTTGGACCCGCAGAACAGACCGAACTCCCACATGGTAGCACGGCCGGGGTGCGAAACGGCGTAGATCTTGTCAAACTCGACAGCAATCATGCTCGCCAGCACGCAATCCTTCGAGTTGAAGACCACGCAGCGGCCCTGGACAATGTCCACGGTTGAGTCCTGGCAAAACCGCTCGGCAGCCCACCGCGGCCCGTGCGGGTGAGGGTAGTGGTCGCAGTCATAGATGGCAATGACGTCGGAGCCAGTGTCGAGGGTGAAGAAGTAGTTGAGATTGTCGGCCTTTGAGGTTGACTTGGGCACCTTGATGACACGGAGCTGGGAGAATTTGGATTGAAGCTCGCGCAGCTCCGTCTCGAGCGGCTCAATTGGCTTTGGCGTATTGTACAGGATGTTGATCCTGATCTTGTCGACGGGATACACAATCTTGGTCAGAGCGTGCAGAGCGCGATCCATGATGATGTCCTTCTCGTTTGGGAGATAGGCAACAATCAGGATGTCGATGATGGGCAGGCTGGCATCAGGCGTTGGGAAATTCCAGCCCTTCTCCTCGGCCTTTGCGACGGCCTTGCGGGCATCGCGGACCGGCGACAGGCTGAGGAAGGCTTCGATGACGGTAGAGGCGGAGATGTAGAAGTTGGTGGCCAGATAAACAAACCAGAAAATGCCGATCCACTTGTGCGTAGCGACCATGTAGATGCACACAGAGAAGACAAAGTAGGAGAGGACCAGGCCAAAGGGAGTCCACTCGGTGACGAAGTCGGATAGGCGGGCCAGCAGGCTGGGCCGGGGAGGGTGTTCGGGCAAGCCGCCATCGGACGAGGACGAGGAGCTGTAAAACGACTTGGAGTGGTGCTGCTCCTCCTCGATGGTGACGGTGAAGTCCTTGCTGTCAGCCATGGTGGGAGCAGGACTGGTTTGGGCAAGAGGCAGAAACGACAGTGGCTCTCCGGGAAGTCCAAGCGGGCACGGAGAAGAAATAGCAAGTGAGCGACGGTCCGGTGCTGAGCAAGTGCACGAGTCGGCGGAAACGAACGATTGCCAGAAGCTCGGTCGATGGCTTGAGGTGGGTTGGCCTGGAGAAGATATGGGCCCGAATGGGCAAGGCCGCTCTTGGGAGGAGGATGGGTCGCACGGGCAGTGGGCCAGGGCGGCTTCCATGCATCGGTAAATTTCTCATCGTCGCCGCGGCGGCGGACGACCAGGGAGGGCTCGGGGCATCAAGGCAGGGCTGCGGGAGCACGGCCCTGCTCTCATGGCGGCCTCCTCGCCGGCGTCTGCACGGCTACGCGACGGCGGGCCTGCCGCCTTGCGTGTCGCTGCATTTGCAATATTGGAAATGAGGAAGTGGCCATGCGGGCGGCGCTGATAGGCGGGCGGGCAGCCGCGGGGGATCCGGCGGCGGATGCAGGCACAGGCGGCGCGGCTGTCGCGAGCGTGCCGGGCTCTTTGTCTGCGTGGGATCGGCCGGCTGCTGCTTGTCTGCTGCTGCTGGCCGTGGTGGTGCATGAGATGAGCGATGGGGCAGCAGGAGCAAGACAAAGCGTGGCGCACAAGCCACGGCCGCGCCCCCTGCCATGCGCCGATCATCCGCCTGTCGCGCTGCCGTCAAGCCCGTGCCATCCCCGCCAGCGCCGCACACCATCCACTACACACCTCTGCCGGCCTCTCGCTTGCGCCGCGACTCGTTGCCAGGAGTCGGCCCGCCCGGCGCCTGCGCGCGCACGGCCACAGCGGGCAGCGAGATGGCCGACGCGCCCTCCACCACGTCCATATCACCGCCCTCTTGGCGTGCAGCCCTCGACCTGGTCCGTCTGCCGATACGACGGCGGCCAGCTCGAAGCTTCGCCTCCTGCACACCGCGCCAAGCCAGGTACCTGACGACCGCCGGCGCCGGCTGCATGCGCTGCGCAAGGACCAGGGCCCACGGCGCCAGGACGCGCGCCGCGGCTGCTACCCAAATTTCTAAGGCCTTTCTGTCGCGCCGCTATGATTGCGTCGACAGTGGGCGGCCGATCTGCCTGCGCTGGCCCGCCCTTTACAGCGCTGCTCCGACGGCTTAGGCCACGCCCTGATTCCTCTTCTGGCCGGTGTCAACATTAAACGCCCTACAACCCGCCTTTCCACGGGCTAGGTGCGCGCTCGTTCTCTCTCCCTTCCTTGCCGTGCAGTCCTTCACATGGCCCCCTCCACCATGCGGTTCTGCCTCGCAGCCGCCGCCATTGGCCTTCTCTTTCCGGCCGCCACTGCCGCCGCTGCTGCGCCCGGCTGCTCGTGCGGCTTCTACGACGACATCACCGGTGACCTCTTCACCGAGTCTCTGATCCAGTACTTCAACGAGACCTCGGACCTGGACCAGTTCGTGCTCGAGAACTTTGAGCACAAGTCCGAGAAGAGCTGGAACAGCAAGTTCCGCCAGGGCGCCGTTCCTGACAACGTCGTCGCCAACTACACCGTCGCCAACAGCAACGTCACCGATGGCACCTCGCTCGGCCTCATCTGCGACCCGTACACTGACGCCCACGTCGTGAATGGTGGCAGCGTCAGATCCAAGCGCCGCGATATCCAATACGGCTCCTTCCGCTCCCTCATGCGTGGTCCCGCAATCAATGCTGGCGGCAGCTCCATGACCATGAGGCTGCAGTTCAACGAGACCGAGTCTCTCGAAATCAATGTCATGAACACCGACTCCTACGCCACTGCTTGGGTCAACACCCTGATGCAAGGCGAGTGGCCAGACCGTGACCTGGGCATCAATTACACCGTCCTCGCCAACAGCTCTCTGGCCAACGGCACTGCCTCGCCGCAAGACTTCATGGAGTTTCGCATCGACTGGACCGAAAAGGAAGTCCGCTACTTTGTCGGTCAGAACAACAGTCGCACAGTGACCAAGAAGAAGCACGGCTCGATTCCCATGACCGCCTCACCCCTGTACTTCCGCCACTGGTCTATCGGCAACACTTATGCCATGGAGGGCCCCCCGTACTGGCGGTCTGCCGCCAATGTCGGCTGGATGCGCATGTTTTTCAACACGTCAACCATGACAGATGAGCTGCACAAGGAATTTGACGCCAGATGCACCATCGAGGATGCCTGTTCCATGAACGACCTGAGCCTTCGGCTGGTCACTCCTTACCACGCCAATGCTACGGTGAAGTGGAAGCATCATGATCCTCGTGGTGGACTTCTCACTGCGCCTATCTGGATGTCCGTCATCATGGCCATATTCTCAACGTTCTTGTTGATCCATGCCTTTGTCAAGAAGGCGGTCGGCAAGCGAGCCGCCGCTGGCCATAGCCATGGCCATGCGAAGGAGTCCGTAGCGGATCCCGACCGTTCCTCACCGGCTCCCGCCTATCGATCCACCGAACCCAGTATTATCGCGTCCAGCAGCACAACTCCATTCAACCAAACACGGCCTTCGACGCCGGAAAAGAAAAACAGCGGCGAAGCGCTTCCCCGACGCTCGGACTTTACTCCGTCTGCATCGGGAACCTCGACTCCACTGCCCCGCTATGAGAGCAGGGAATACCTTGGCAGATACGACGACGATGCGATAAGTCCTGTTTCCTCAACGCCGACTTTGCCGAACGGGGGTCCCGACTCGTCCGCTTATCCTCCGCCTTCGACCAGAGCCTCTTCGCTGAAGAACGCCGTGGTCTATACCGACGATAGTGCTTTGCCCGAGTTCGCGCTTCCCGGTTCGGCCAGGGATTCCGCGCAGACGCTCGTTCCCAGGACTCCCATCTCCCCTCTCACGCCCAAGTCACCATCCTCCACTGCGCCATGGTCGCCAAAGAATAGGGAAAAGGGATTTGGGGCCGCGAGAGTCAGGGAGGTGGCTGACGAACCCAAGGAGCCCAAGGAGCATCCCCTTAAAACGACTACGAATGCGGGTGATGCTAAAGCCGCTGACAAAATTCCTACGGCAAAAAAGGCACGTGTCGACTATTTGGCCGGACTAGTTGCGCTTTGTTCGATCTTCGTCACCTTGATCCATTTCCACCTAACTTACGTGCCAGCTGTGGTCATCCCGGGAGCTTTCGTTCACTATCCTAGTGAGCTTTGGGCGGAGAAGCTCATCTCACCGTTCATCATGAACCAGATGTGGCTCGGTGTCTTCTTCACAACTTCGACACGCTTCTTATCCGCAAGGTACTTCCGTGAGGGCAAGCTAGAGGTCATTGCGGAGCGTGCCGTCAAGCGTGCGCCGCGTCTCATGATTCCTGTCACTGCCATGGTTCTCCTGGAGTACTTCTTCATTGACGTTGGTGCGACCAAGTACCTCGAGTACGTGCCTTCGGTGTCTTGGTCAACCTGGGGCTACGTTTCCAAATTCCAGTCTGCGGGCCACTTCATCAGCGAGATTCTCGAACTCGTCTACCTCATTCCCAACGCCGTGCCGCAGATCACGTTCAACTACTGCACTGGTGTCCTCTGGACCATTGCCGTGCAGTTACAGGGGTCCTGGATCGTATTGCTTGGAGCGATCGTCATCCGCGAGATCAAGACGCCTTGGAAGCGCTTTGGCTACTACGCATTCTGCGTTTTACAAAACTGGTACGCAAGGAATTGGGGCAGCTTCTTCTGGCTGGGTCTCATGCTCACCGATCTGGACATCACCTACAAGTGGCGGAAGTACCTGTACCCACGCCCCTTGGTATACTACCCGTTGATCAGTTTCTGCATCTTCATGACTCTCATCGGCTTCACAATGAACCTCCTGCCCCAGTGGGTCAGCTTCAACTTCACCACACACGAGAACGGAATCCACCCGGACCAGGAGACTGGTCTCCCCATTGTGCAAACGGAGCGTTACGCATACCCCAACTACTACGAGCCCCGCTTCAACATGCTTCTCTTCGCAGTCGGCATGCAGGCCATTGTGGAGCTATCGACTGTGGTCCAGAAAATCTTGTCGTTCCCGGTGCTGGTCTGGGTCTTCCCGCACATCTTCACCATCTACCTCATTCACGGCTTTGTGTTCTGGAGCTGGGGCTCGTGGCTCCTCGTGACATTGGCGCACAGAGACTTCGTCTACTGGCTGAACGCTCTCCTCGTCGGGGTGACCTGCTACGGCATCATTTTACTCTCGTTGCCGATCGTCACGCCCGCCATCGAGATTCTTGGCCGCGACATCACCATCAACATCTGGGAGTTTGCCAATGTAAAGCCGCCGCCAAAGAAGGACACGCTTTTCCCGTTCAACAAGCACGAGCTTGGCATGGACGGTGAAAAGAATGAGGACCAGACTGTGGTCAAGGAAGTCCGAGATATCACAGAGGAACCCAGCGAAAAGCATCAGGTGAAGTTTGACGAGAGGAATATCGTCTGAAAGATCGAGATACGTAAGCCGGGGTGAGCGTCGGTCCTTTTTTCTTCTTTTTTCTTTTTGTAATTTGAATCCCAAGTGGTCTCTCCGGCACATAAAACGAGCTATGCTATAAAACTACGAGTAGACTGGAATGAGGAATATAATGGATGTCCGGCGTTGTTGATACATGTTCGTTATTGTTGTTCATAGTCTGGCACCATACATAGACGCAAATGGCTGCTATTCTGCCAATGTTCAGCACGAAATGCCGCATCATCTCCAAATCTTACACTTGCTCGACGCAGACTGTGGCCAGTGGATGAAAAGGTGGGGCTGCTACAAGGCTGAGCGGCCGGGGTGGGGCTGGACGGGCGGCAAATCAAAACACAGGTACACAGCACACCCGTGCTTCCCAGTCGTCGACCAAGTTTCTTTCTGGCCGATCTCTCACCGGCTCCACCAGACAAGCTTCCGTGCTGCCTTGGTTCCCGTTCCATGACACTGATTTACGTACACAGTAGTGCACCTTTGACTCCCCACCATTCTGAAACGCGCAATCACACAATGGCACTTCCCCCAATCCTGACGAACATGGCAACAGCCTGGGATCGCATGGGACCAGACGCGTACCAAGCGATGCTTGCAAGATATAGATCATGTCCACATGCCAGTTCGACCGTCGGCCCGACCTCTGCCCGGCATGTTCCGAAAAACAATCCATGGTAATGACAATGTTCTGGCGGACGGCACAACGGCCCTCTTGCCTTCTCCGCATCCCGCTTGCTCACCAATCGATCCTTCTCGACCCGGTGAAGAAATCCGATGCCCGCACGCGCGTACATGCCGCTCGAACCGATCGAACAGTGGGGATGGCCCATACACAGTAGGCTCGCAAGCATGCCTGTTCGAAAGCCTTTTATTTTCGGTTTCCCCCCTTTTGCTGCCATTCGGCCGGCACGCTCCGCCCGGGTCTGCCAAGGCAGCGCATTGTGGTTTGAGAACGGATACCTTTGCTGAATGGCCCGAAGCAGTTGCCATCGTGTGTTAAACGGAGCCTCAGTCGACATAATGGCGACGCTGTGGTGCCACTTCCAAGTTAAGTCTGGAAACCAAAGTAGTAGGTTTTGCATCCGTGATATGATCAAGGCAAAATGGTCGCGTAGGAGCTTTTACCCCTATGGGTGCGTTATTAACACTATCGTCAATACACTATATCTTGGTCGCCGGGAATATACAGCGGCGCACTTTTCCTCTCGTCCGCATCTTTTGACGGCAGCGCAAATATTTGAAAGATGACCTGGAAACACCACGTCTGGCAGTAAATTTAGCACACGGTTTGGTCTGCTCTGGTGGTGCAATACCTTGCTTTTGCGTCGTTGTTTCCATCGCCTTGCTGTGCAAGTGCGCCCGCAAGCGTCGGCATGGGACAATCGTAATATCATGTGTCGCTTGCCTTCCCTTTGACACGTATGTGCCATAGACAGTCGGAGCACCTACCCGGACTTAGGTGCCAAGATGAAACCAACAACGCCTTTGCACATGGCGACACGTTCGCTGTGGTGACAGAGTAGCATTGGTTGGCCAAGGACACTCCTGTCGGAGCGGGCTGGCGTGGCTCAGACCAAACCTGCCTCTCTTGTTTGGATGCGGAGCAACCACACGGATGAACGCAGAAGGAATGATTGGTAAATCTCAATGGTTTCCCTCCGACGAACTGGGTTGAGTGGGCGGGCAGCGGTCTGCGCAAGAAAATCACGACCGCGCATCTGCCTGCTGTGGTTGCCTCCCGGACAGGGCTGTTTCACATGTCGATCATCCGAACAAGTCGGCAGTGCTCAGAGATCGAACATGGCATGTTGCTTGAACTTCTTGTTAGCCCGATCCGGCGCCCGATTCTCGAACTGCGAGCCATGCAGCTCGAACACCAAGTTCCGAGGCTTCTTAGCGCCCTCTCCACCTTCCGACCCCAATGGAATCTCAAAGCGGAAGACCGTATGCTCCTTCGGAATCGCTACTTCGAATCAGCCAGATACTCTCTCACAGCACCGAAAAGGGAAGAAAGAAAGAGGAACCCACTCTTCACCTTATTCCTCCTCGTAATTATCTCAAACGTAAACTTCGTATCCTTCACCACAATCCCTCTTACGCCCACCCTCCCCACACACCGACACCTCACCACCTCTACCTCCGCCCCATGGAAATCCGCACTCGCCAACTTCGGTCCAACCGTAGCCGGCGTTACGTATTCTCCCACGCCCCCGCCTTCCTCCTTCAACCCCAACACCTCCCGCATATACCCCACCCACATCCTGTGTAGCCCCTCGAAGATGTCGTACCGCCGCTGCGCCGTGGGGATCGCGTAGATTCCTAGCGCGCGCTTCTGCGCTGCGGACAAGGGCGCGGGTTTGCTCGCCGTTGATTTCTTGGCGCGAAGCTGTTGGCGGCGGCACGTGGTGCGGCGCTGGCTGCGCGCGTCGGTAGGGATGTCGGTGGCTTCGGTCGGGCGAAGGAGGAGCGGTTTCTTTTGGACGCGATCGGTGAAGATGCGGAGGCTAGTATCAGGGGAGTGGGCGCGCGAGAGGAGCGCGTGGGAGGGGTTGGTGATTGTGCTCGTGGCCGGGGTTGAGGCGGCAGCGGTAGCAGCTGCTGTAGCCGCGGCGTCGGGCGCGGCGAGCGTGCTCATGGTGAGATGGCGAGGAGTAGCTGGAGCGACGGGCGCGCGTTGTGAGGCAGGCGCGCGACGGCGACAGTGCGAAGGCGTTGGGGTGGAAGGTGTATGGATGGTTTTCTGGACTTCTTTTTTCTTGAGTCGCTGCAGCTGCACGCGTGCCTTGTCCAGATGTCGGTATCCGATGTCGGGCCAAGTCGGAGATGATACGTATCTATGGAGATGGGGGTTATGTACATACATTCAGCCACAAGAATGTGCGACAGACGACGTGGCGGTGCAGCGCCTTGCAACCGTACCCGCCACGCCCTCCCTCGCGGACCTGAGGTTTCACGCCTCGGATGCCCACGCACTGGAAGCGCGCGATTCACGGGTGGATCGACGCGGCAAAGAAGGGGAATTGCGGGCGAGGGCCAGCACAAAGCGCGGGATGGAGCGGGAAAAAGTCGGCTCGTGACTACTGACGTCCCGCGCCCGTTGCCGAAGGCTGGCCGAAAGCGATCCGGGTTGGCTGCGCCCAGCTTTTGCTTCAGGTCTTCACATCTCCGCTGCAACACCAGGCCCCCGTCCGCCGCCATCCCAGCATCCCCTCTCTCCGCTCTCCAATCCGTCACCATGCTGGCCCGGAGCTCTCAGCGCACCGCCCAGGTACCCTCTCTCGCCCGCACCACCCGCGCCCGCCGGCTGCGCCAAGACGTCCGTCCAGGCTAATGCGCACTCTCAAATAGACCCTTCTGCGCGGCGCCTCGCCCGCCGCCCGCTCCTTCGCGACTGTCCAGAGCGACATCTTCAAGCCCACCAAGTTTGGCGGCAAGTACACTGTCACCCTGATCCCCGGTGACGGTGTCGGCGCCGAGGTCTCGGAGAGCGTCAAGCAGATCTTCAAGGCCGACAATGTCCCCATTGAGTGGGAGCAGGTCGACGTTTCCGGCGTCGATTCCGGCAACAAGCACAGCGAGGACCTCTTCCGCGAGTCTATCGCCTCGCTGAAACGCAACAAGCTTGGCCTCAAGGGTCTGCTGCCCCCCCACGCCCGGCCCAGACGAACCCTCCACGCTCATCATTCACAGGCATCCTGCACACCCCCGTCGAGCGGTCCGGCCACCAGTCCTTCAACGTCGCCCTCCGCCAGGAGCTCGACATCTACGCCTCCATTGTTTTGATCAAGAACATCCCGGGCTACGACACCCGCCACAAGAACGTCGACCTGTGCATCATTCGTGAGAACACCGAGGGCGAGTACTCCGGCCTCGAGCACCAGTCCGTCCCCGGCGTCGTCGAGTCGCTCAAGATCATCACCCGCGCCAAGTCTGAGCGCATTGCCAAGTTTGCCTTTGCCTTCGCCCTCGCCAACAACAGGAAGAAGGTCACCGTCATCCACAAGGCCAACATTATGAAGCTCGCCGATGGTCTCTTCAGGAACACTTTCAAAAAGGTCGCCGAGGACTACCCTACCCTCGAGACCAACGACATGATCGTCGACAACGCCTCCATGCAGTGCGTCTCGCGTCCTCAGCAGTTCGACGTCATGGTCATGCCCAACCTGTACGGTGGCATCCTTTCCAACATTGGTGCCGGCCTGGTCGGCGGTCCCGGTATTGTCCCTGGCTGCAACATGGGCCGCGATGTTGCCGTCTTCGAGCCTGGCTGTCGTCACGTCGGTCTCGACATCAAGGGCAAGGACCAGGCCAACCCTACCGCCATGATCTTGTCCGGTTCCATGCTCCTCAGGCACTTGGGTCTTGACGACCATGCCAACCGCATCTCCAAGGCCGTCTACGACGTGATTGCCGAGGGGTGAGTACTTCCGCAACCCCGTCATATCCGGCCGAGCTAACCCCCAGACAGCAAGACGAGGACCCGCGACATGGGCGGCAGCGCCTCGACCCACGAGTACACCAGGGCCATCCTGAACAAGATGGAGGAGCAGATCTAAAATTGTAGGTTCCAAGGTATTAGACGCGTTAGACTGGGCTGCATGGAAGGCTGTGGCATATAGGTGTATTTCTAGCCGTACATAACTCGCATCGTGCAGAGTGATCTTCCATTTATATATCCATGACGCCGTCCTTTCTTAAACTCCGCAAATGCACGCCGGGTATATCGCGTGCGAGACTTTGGATAGCAGTTGTCCCCACGACTTGTCTTGGGCTCTCTCGTCGCCAGCCCCGCACCTAGAACTGAATTCTTCGCTTCCTGCCTGTGTATCTGGACGAGGCTTTGACAACCTTGCCTTTCCTCTCCATCTGGTCCTTCTTCCGCATGATCCACGCCTTGCTTCCCTTCTTATCCTCTCCTCTCTTCATCTGCAGCTTCCTCTTCCTCGAATCCATCACGTCGACGTTGTCCATTCCCTTGACAACACCCGTGATATCTCCCTCCAAGTTACCGCCACCGACGGTCAGGACGAGGTACGTCTTAGCGCTCTTGGTGCCCGGGTCGTCCTCGAGCAGACCTGCGCCAAAACCGGCGCGGATGGCAGCCTGGCTGATCATGCCCTTCTGCTGGTCGTTCTTGGGGTAGAACTGGCAGACGGCACGGCCGCCACGACGCAAGCTTGCGTACAAGCCGCCGAAGAAGCGGCTCAGGCGGCCCTGGGCCGTCTCCTCGCTGCTCTCCGCGTTGCATAGCCACTGAACGGCCGAAATGCTGATGGCGGCATCGAAGGTGCCAGGTCGGAAGGGCACGCCCTGGCCCGCATCAGCCAGGAACAGGTCGCCCTCGATCTCGCGCTCCAGCGCCACGCCCAGCATGGACGACGAGATGTCCATGCCGATCCACGTGTGCGGACCGCCCTCGAACGGTTCCGTCGACGACAGGATCTGCCCCGAGAGCCCGGAGCCGCAGCCGACGTCGAGAATGAAGGAGGGCCGCCTCAGGTCGAGGAGCTCGAGCGCGCGCTTCGTCATGGAGGCTTGGATGTGCTGGATGCGCGAGGACGTCGTGTACTTGTGCGACTCAGATTCATTGTAGAAGAGGTCTGGCGGGCTGCGTAAGAATCTTAGCGAGGCGATGGCCGGGAAGCTTGCGGGTGGTATGCACGTACAGGATGTCTTCGGGGCGCGACATGATTGCGTATCGGGTGCGCGCAGCCTGCTTTCACGGAGCCTTCCGTGAACGGTGTGGGCGATCTGGAGACGGCGGCCGGTCTGAAGGTGATTTTGCAGGCAGACGGCAGTGGATTGCGGGGCGCGACAGCGGCGGATGGGCGACGTCCAAAAGTTTGGTGCCCAGCGCCGGCGCACTGACTCGGCGCGCGGATCAGATAAGATATGCGTCCGAGTCGTATCTCACTCGCGAAAGCTGGCGACGTCAGCCGCCGCTCCTGCGTGTTTCGAGGCCACCTCGCGCCGTCCCTCACTCGCCTTTTCCCGTCTACTTTTTTCCCTTTCTTTCCCACGCCCTCCCCCGCACCGAAGGCAACATGTGGGTGTTACCGCTTGTGGGCTACCTTGGCCTCATCCTAGGCTTTGGCTTCCTTACCCTGGCCATTGGTACGCCAACCTTCCGGGGTCTCGCGTGCATTGGACGGAGCATGGCTAACTTAAACTTCGCTGTCGCATCTAGCCTCGGGCCTATACTATCTCTCGGAACTCGTGGAGGAGCATACCGTCCTGGCGAAGAAGCTGCTCACGCGTATGATATATGCCGTGATGGTTCTGCAGCTTCTCCTTTGGCTCGTCGACAGCTTCCCGCTCAGCCTGAGCATCCTAAGCATGGCCTCCCACCTTGTTTATGCGCAGAATCTGCGCCGCTTTCCCATCGTCAAGTTGACAGACCCGCTTTTCATTCTCTCCTGTAGTAAGTTGCGCGGTCCCCTTGATATGATGATTGTAAAGACCGGCGAGCGCGCTGACGCTCCTCCTCCCAGTCCTCGTCCTAATCAACCATTACCTGTGGTTCCGCCACTTCTCGACACCCCCTCCTCGCTCAAACTACTACCCGTACAACACCAGCCGCGACTATTCGATCCCTACGTTCACCGAGATTGCTTCATACTTTGGGCTTTGCGTGTGGCTGGTCCCCTTCGCGCTCTTCGTATCTCTCAGCGCCGGAGAGAATGTGCTGCCAAGCATGGGCAGCGAGTACGCTACGGGCGAGGGAAGCAGCTTCGTTGCGGCTGGCCAGGAGCCGAGCGGGGGGGCAGCGAAGAAGGCCAATGTGGGACTGGCGAAGGCAGCGGTTGATGGAGTGAGGGATTGGCTGGGAGAAACGGGCGAGATCATGGGTTTTTGGAAAGGGGACAGAGTCAAGCGCTTCTAAGGGAGGAAGCGGAGCCCACAATCAATGAATTCCGAGGCTGGTCGGATTGTCTTGGCCGTATCCTCAGCTGCATTCTCAAACGACGGTCGTCGCGTTGCGCTATGTCCTAAGCTGCAGAAACGAAGGCCGCATCTGCAAAGCCATAGGAAGCGCGATCTCGGGCGCGGGAGGCTGTATATCGTGCTTCCGTGTTGCTTGACGTCGGTGATGAACAAGGCTTGGCACGCGGAGAGCTTCCGCTCGCCTCGGACCCATACGCTGGCGTCATCTCGCGACTCAAGCTCATGCCCGCAGCTCCATCTTGACAACAGCCAACCAATCCGTCGAGGGTCGCTCGCTCTCTTTTCAACATCAAAATGCGCCCTGCGGCCGCCGTTCCCGCGCTGCTGGCTCTCGCCGCTCCGCTCACATCAGCGGCACAATTGCCGTTGCAGTGGCTGGAGCAGCAGCGACTCAGCACCCCCACTCCCGATGCAGAGCCCATTTCTACCGATGGCAATGGCCACCTGCTTCCTCTGCCTACCCTACATGAGTTCCTGACACTCCATCGGGAAATCGTCAAGATCGAGTCCATCAGCGGCAATGAGTATAAGCTCGGCTGGTGGCTAGTGTCGTACCTGAAAGAGAACGGGTTCAACGTCGAGACACAAAACGTCGGCGTTGGAGAGAACGGAAACACAAGGTTCAATGTTTTCGCCTGGCCCGGTGACAGCAAGTTCACGAAGCTGCTGGTCAGCAGCCACATAGATACTGTATGAGCACCTTGTCAGTGAAACACTGGTCCGGTCTGCTTACATCCACGTCTACAGGTTCCTCCGTACCTGCCCTATTCTTTTGACACCAAGGATGGCAAGATTTACGGCCGCGGTAGCGTCGACGCCAAGGGCTCTCTCGCGGCTCAGGTCACCGCCATCATCTCGCTACTTGCCAACGACAGCGCCCCGCTAGACCCCAACGATGTGTCCCTACTGTTCGTCGTTGGCGAGGAGACGAGCGGGGACGGCATGCGCACCTTCTCCGACTCCTCTCTCAACCCACTCAACTACAGCGCCGTCCTCTTCGGCGAGCCAACTGAGAACAAGCTCGTCAGCGGCCACAAGGGCAGCATGGGCTTCCGCGTACACGTCACTGGCAAGGCCGCACACTCGGGCTACCCGTGGCTGGGCGTTAGCGCGAACAACATCCTTGTCAAGATTCTGAGCCGTCTGATCGACCTTGAAGCTGGTAGGGTGGAAGGCGCGGAGCTGCCGTGGAGCGAGAAGTACGGCAACACGACGCTGAACATCGGCACCGTGTTCGGCGGCGCTGCCGGCAACGTTGTCGCGGAGAAAGCAAACTCGACCGTCGCGGTCCGCTTGGCAGGCGGCTCGCCGTTTGAGGTGCAGCGGGAGATCGAGAAGGCGCTTGCGCCAGTGGTCGAGGACGTAGAGAAGGCCGGTGGCAAGGTGGAGTTCGAGTATCGGAACGCAGGCTACGGTCCAGTCGACATGGACTGCGACGTCAAGGGTTTTGACTGCATCACCGTGAACTACGGCACCGACGTCCCTTGGTTGAAGGGCGACCACAAGAGATACCTGTACGGTCCAGGAAGCATCTTCGTCGCTCACTCGGCCCACGAAGCAATCGCCGTCCGTGACCTCGAGCAGGCGGTTTTGGACTACCAGAAGCTCATTCTTGGGGCTCTGGAAGAATAGGTGGAAGGAGTTACAAATAATTTGATCCTTCCATGCTCCGCGGGCGACGCTTTGCTCTTGCTATAATGGTAATTGCGTCAAAAGTCTGGACGTATATGCGAGCGTGAATTGAAATACATCCGGAGCTGAGAGATACATGTAGGTGTTGATAATCAAATTCGACAATAGCGATCTTTTATAGTGCTTGCTGGTGATTTGCCTATTTGTTTGCGGCTTGGTTGTCAACGGCGGAATCGATCAGTTATAACCTACTACAGCGGGTGACAAGAAATTGCTCACCTACGTCTGCCTCAAAATAAACGGCCCACCCGCATCTACCTTACACAGATACCGCATCATCATATTTATGTATGCAGTTGAATACAAGATCCGGATGTATCTGTGAATGTTTAGTGCGTGTATTTATACCCAGATCTTGTCTTCAACTACCTATCTCATGTAGAATTTATCTGTCACCCGCCGTGCTACTGTGATGTAGCCGCATGAATTGGCCCAAGCAGCTTGGCGATCATGACTCGACGCTACCGACCTCTCCGCGGTTCGGCGAGTCAGCATTCGTGAACTTTTCCCTTGCGGAGTTCCGCAGCTCCCACATCCTGATCAACCCAGCTTGCGAACCTTCTCAGCTATACACACGGCCCCATACGTCTCCTCCCACCCTCTAACCTCGTTCAATCGACCGCTCTGACGACTTTCCTCGTCCTCGGACCCCGACACCAAACTGCACCGCTGAAAATTTCCCTCTCGCGCTCCAACCCACACAGCGATGGCACCGCCTCCCCGCAAACGTTCGAAGACGGCGGAGCGACCCGAAGAGATCACCTTCGATAACTCGGCGCGCGCCGAGTACCTAACGGGCTTCCACAAGCGCAAGCAAGCGCGCATCAAGCACGCGCAGGAGCAGGCCGTTAAGCGCGAGAAGGAGGAGCGTGTCGCACAGAGAAAGGAGGTAAGATTTACCCAATCTTTGCTTCCAGCTGCCCAAGAAGCCATAATTTGTTTTGCATTTTTCCGTTTTTCTACAAAGTCGTTGGGCCTGTTCTGGCCTACGGTTTCCCTCGGGCGCGCAAGTGTACCTAGTATGAACAGTCGGCCCCGAGTTTCGGGGTTTAGTGGAGGTGACGGCGGGGCTCTTCCCATGCTCACGCCGGTCTGCTTCTTTGTTTCAGAGGTAAACATGCTAACGGCATTTCCTCACAGCTACGGCAGCAACGCAAGGAGGACCTCGAACGCCATGTCGCCGAAGTCAATCGCATGCTTAAGGAGGCAAATCCCGATCTTCAATCTTCTTCGGACAACGAGGACGACGAGGAAGGGGAGTGGAACGGTATCGAGGAAGTCGGCGAGGGGCAGAAGCACGATGATGTTGTAGACCGTGAGGAGGA
This sequence comes from Diplodia intermedia, assembly GCA_021495925.1. Lineage (NCBI taxonomy): Eukaryota > Fungi > Ascomycota > Dothideomycetes > Botryosphaeriales > Botryosphaeriaceae > Diplodia > Diplodia intermedia. The sequence continues at coordinate 54,659 of JAKEKT010000105.1, read as the reverse complement.
ATACGTCGACGAAGACAAGTACACTACGGTTACGGTCGAGACGGTGGATATCGATCGGGACGGCTTCAGGAAAAGGCACGCTGACGACGACGAGGACGAGAACGAAGTGGATGGGGATTCGGAAGGTCGGGGCGCTACAAATGAGGCGGGAAGCAAGGCGGACGGGCAGAAGGCAAACGGCAAGCGGGTGTGGACCAAGGAGAACCCGAAGAGCGATAAACCGAAGAAAAAAAAGAAGTTCCGGTACGAAAGCAAGGCGGAGAGGAAGGTAACGCGGGATAAGCAAAAGGCGAAGAGCAGAACGCAGGCCCAGGCACGGAAGACGAGAGGGAAATAGACACGGCGGGGGAGATCATCGACCTTGCGCCTAGACGGCGATGAGGCGGCGGTCGATCATAATGGCGGAAACGCCCCTGAGCAAGTAGCCCGAGTTACGACCTCATGGTTCCAAACAAGCACGGCAGGCAGTCAGAGAGTCAGGGGTAGAGGGTTGCTATGTCACTGAGGAGGAACTACCAACAAAGAAATGCAGAGCCGCAAGGCCTGCGTGACAACTGCACCGCCCACGCCCACCTAGTTCTAACGCTGAGAACATTGTGCCAACCATGGAAGTTCGCTCGTTGTGATGATAAAATTGTTGTTGAAGAGGAGGCAGGCGCCGGGAATGGAATTAGATGTTGCCAATCTCGTTGACGAAGTCGTCCAGTTCCTTCTTGGTGTCGGCGTACTTCTTGGCCATCTCCTCGTACTTGGCCTCCCACTGGTCCCTCTCGGCCTCGAGAGCCTGCACCTTGCGCTCGTAGTGGCCTGCCCGCACATCGGTCTGACGGAGCCTAACGGAAGCCTGTCAGCACAGTGGGGGACACGTAGCGGGGTGGAATCATAAGTGGAACGACAACGACGTCTACAAGCGCGTACGCACGGGAACCAGAAACGCTTCGGGGTCAGGAAGGCGACGTACTTCTCGTTCGTCTCGCGCAGGTTCTTATCCGCCTCCTCAGCCTCCTCCTCAAGCAGCTGCACCCGCCGGGTCAGCGACTCGTTGTGGGTGCCCGCCTGGGAGCTGTCGTCGGCGATGGCCTTGGCATCCTTCAGGTGGGTCTCGAGCTTCTCGACCTCGCCCTCGAGCAGCTGGTTCCTGTGAGCAAGCGAGGTAATCTCCTGCTCCTTGGCCAGGTTCTCCTGTTCCAGGCGCTTCTTGTCCGAGGACAGCTCCTCGACCTTGGCGGTGGCTTCGTCGGCCTCGATGCGGAGGGCGTTCATGCGCTGGGGCAAGAGCAATCATTAGCGCAACCGTCTGCAGACCGCAGCTGCGAAGTTGAGCACAGCCGAAGGCGGGCAGGCGAGCTTGTGATTACTCGGAGGCCCTGGAGGGGTAAAAGAGGGGGCTGCTCACCTTCTTGATGGCGTCCATGATGGGCGGGGCAGAGAATGAGAATGTGCAGAGATGGGTATAGGTTGCGCGGGGCGACTGAGGGTACAAGACCGTTGGCAGAGGTAGATGGGTTGCGGTGGTGGAGCCGAAGGTGACAGAAGGTAGTGCGTTGTTCGTCGCGGCGCGCGGGCGGTGAGATGCTGGTGCAGGTGCAGGCCCAGGGGGCTGCCAGGGGGCGCCTGCACACTGCGCCTGCCGGGCCCGCCCCCGAACCTGCGGGCCCCGTTGCTCCTGCGACGGCCCGCCTGCCGCATTGTAAACATTCCAGCGACCACATCCACCGCGCCCACCCTCGCGCAACCTCAACCTCGCATCGCCAACTGCCGTCAATGCGACTATCTGCCTGTAATGATGCTTTCCGCACACACTGACCAAGAGAATCTCGCCGCTGCTCACCAGCAGGCCGCCGCTGCGAAGCCGCTCAATGCCGGCACCAGAGCTTTCGCCGCAAAGACGCCCGCCAACAAAGCTCCCAAGACGCCCTTCAAGGTCGCGCTCAACGACGAGAATGGCACCGCTCGCGCTGGCAGGGCTGCATTAAACACAGTCGGCAAGGGCGCCGAAAATCAATTGCTACCTACCGGCAAGAAAGGCGCCAAAGTAGACAACAATGCATTTGTCACGCCCGCAGGTGGGTCACAGCAAAGCCCAACCGTCTCGCGGGACTTATGCTGATAGACACTGCCAGGCCCCCGTACGCGTGCCCCACTGGGCATGAAGACGACAAATGCCAAAGCCGCTGCATTCGCAACGCCCGCGCCTCAGACAGAGCCAGACTCTGAGAAGGCCGGCGTGAGGAGCAGCGGCCCGCGGCTCCGTCGTGCCAAGGTGAAGGTCCATCAAGCTTCACCGGCCGTCGAGCTTGCCCATGATGGGGAGCGTGACATCGAGTACATGCCACCTCAAGAGATCCGTAGGTCTCCTTCCCGTCGATCGCACCTCACCGGTGTACTGTGTGCTGATGAACCTTTGTAGCGCTTCCTGATGATCCTGACGACTGGCCATCTGATATGCAGTACCCCCAGCTCGAAGGAGAGAATCTCATGCGTGGTATCTACCAAGTCTACTATGACCCGGTCGATGACGACGGCATCCACCTTTCTGACAAGCGGATTGCCGAGCAAAAGGCCAAAGTCAACGCTAGCCACGAGGCAATGCTTCAGAGGAACATCGAAGAAACTCTTGGGCCGTTTACTGATGAGGAGCGTGAGCTCTTCGGTATTGCTCCTACGACATTGCCCAGACCCCAGGCTACTACAGTTCGACCGGCAAGCGTTTCGAGTACGTCTAAGCCCAGCACCGCCATCACTCGCCGGCCACTGAGTGCAGCTGCAACCTCAAGGCCAGCCGCAGTGGCATCTCGAACTGTTGCGTCCGCACTCGCAAACACCAGAAATCCAACCGCCTCCATGCGAGCCCATGCGCGTTCCCGCTCTGCCCTGTCTACTGCTGCGCCCCCGACTGCTGCTCAACCTCGCCAGAAGCCCACAGCACCCGTCGCACCGAGGCCTTCCAACCCTTCTAATATGAGGCACCAGGCTGCTACAGCTGCGTCACGTACAACCCTAGGCTATGGAAAGGGTCGTACGATCAGTAGCTCTATCCGCAGGCCGCTGGGTGTGTCGTCCGGTAACCAGCAGCGTTCCGTCTCTGAGGGTACTACAGGTCTCGCTCACAGCGCCAGCACGGCAAGTGGGCGCCCCGTTGGATCCGTACATCCTCGTTCAGCTTGGTCTCGCCACGTGTCAGTTACGACGTCCGTCGCCGATGCTCGGTCTCAGGACGAGAATGATGACCCGGAGATGGAGATGATTCGAGAGATGGCGCTCCGCAACCTCCGCCTGACCGATCGTCTGGGTGGCGATGACTGGTTTAGCCGGGCACAGTCGGGATCATCCGCCTTTGACATTGCCGATGAGGAAGAAGATTTCCAATTCACGATCCCTGAGGCCTAGGTTGCCAAAAGAACTTCAAACGATTTTCCGAGGTCTACAAAGGCTTGGATGTGCGATCAGATGAATTTGCCAGGTTTCCTGTACTCGACTCGGCGTGTAGCATTTCTTCGCCTTGCACCCTTCTTTTGCTTTTCTGTTTGTTTATCAGCTGGTTCTGCGGGTTAAGAAGAATTGGGATATGGAAAAATTGGAAATACCCCTGGTCACAGCGAATACAACGTCGCACAAGAAGCAAGCTCTTGAGAGATTGGCCGTTGCTGCAAGTGCGGACGCCTACTGCTTTACGACTCAACTTGGCGCTCTGCAAGGATTATGGGACTGGGGGCGTAGGTTTTATCGGGCGAGCTTGGTTGCGCCACTGTACTTTTACACTTAGGCCAACAAGGCTCTACCTACATGTATTATATGAGTTTGGTGTTCGTTATCGCGAGAGGTGAGCCTGACAGGCAGGAACCTCCCGCTTCGGATGTAGACGACCAAAGACCGTTGCAAAAGAAGACTATGCTCGGCGATTCATCTCGACGCAACAGTGTTTGCAGCTGCGACGTGCTTCCCTCGGAAATTCCACTGTTTTAATGGGACGGCATTGAGGCGTCCGTCCTTAGAGAAAAGGGAACCACCTGAAGTTGGAGCCGACATGTCAGGGACTGGAAACAGGCTTAGACAACGCGGAGCGCGAACATGGATAGTTATTTTCTCATCTCGCATATTCCAGCTTTTTACTTTTGTCTTACCCATGCGCAAGACTGAGCCCTGGTACTTTTCGGCACTGCTCCGTCTTCCCTAGTTTTCGTTTCTAAAAACAAAAGAAAAACAAGGCATAGCCGTTTGCAGATGAGGTGCGATCAACTACAGGCTAAGCAGCTGCCCTTGTTCTGCTTGATCGCATGTTAAATTAGCCAATGATCGCTGACCTTTATTATGTCTTTTCGATCAATGGCGAGCGTAGCTTGTTCACGTGCGCGAACCTCTTCTTCGGTGGCCACCCCGTCCCTCTCAACAAAATCCAAAGCTCCTGCCGCCGTCACGACGAGGCGAAGTCGTTTGCGACACTAGTTTAAGGAAGCTTCCTCAGCATGAGACGAAAGTCAAGGTCAAGGGAGGCGAAGCTGTCGTGAACGAACAAAATCAAAGAAAAGGGGAACACAGCACTGGGGGCCAGTTCAAATGGTTACCCACGGTTCGGCAGCGGCCGCCATCACATGAGATGAAAAGGAGAGTAGAATAAACAAGGCCAATAGTCCAAAACTCCGTACCTGTGCCAGTCGCCATGCTATTGAAATGAAAAGCCAAAATAAAAAAGGAACAAAAAGCCGAGGAGATCGGTGAGAAGGTTCGACTCGTTTTGATGCTTTCAAGTCGGCCATAGAAATCGACAGTACCTGCAGCGCTTGAGATGATCCAGGTGGCGACCGAAGAGAAAGCATTACTCGTGGCAGTTCTCGCAAAGACCAGATGCGGTTCTTGGGCCGCGGAACAGGCCGTCAATATTCCAGATGGAAAGGTCTAAGACGACCTCCGCGGCTTCGTTGGCTGCGCCACCGCGCTATAGTCACTCGTCGATGGCGTAAAGATTCTGGTTCAGAATCTTATTCATGGTAAACATGTGGACGCGGTCCTGTTTGAAGACAGCGCGCATTGCCTCGTCGCAGCGGATTTGGCGCTTGTCGTTGGGGTCCTGGAGATCCCTTTCCTTGACGTACTCCCAGATCTTCTTGACACACTGCGGACGTGACAACTGGGTTTCCCCAAGAAGTTCGGACAAGGGCGCGGAAAGTATCATCGGTTTCTAGACACAAGGGCGAGTTAGCACGCAACGCAGCTCCGCCAATCTTTACGACCATTGCTGGGGTCGGGGGGACCTACGTGGAAACCCCCATTCCGTTTCGGCTCCTTCTTGGATTCACTACCACTGGCCAGATCGCTATCATCGTCGGAGTTTATCTTGGTCTTGCTCTTCTTCTTACGAGACTCGCCCTTCTTCTTGGTGGGGGCCTTTCGCCTTGATGCACCGCCGCCACGAGTCGACCTGGCACGCCCGTTCTCCTCGGCCTGTAACCTAGCAGCAAAGGCGGCGTCATCCTCTACAGACGTGCTCTTCTTGTGCTTCTTCTTGGGCGGAGTAGAGGTGGCATCCGAAGCGTCAGATCCATTGGCGTTCTCGTCAGGGTCTGGCCTCTTCTTCGACGAGGCTGGGGTGGATGTGCCAGAGCCGTTCTCTTGTGCCGAGCCGTTGGTTGCGGGCGCCGCGGCGGTAGGCACGGGCTCGATGGACCCCGTGACGGCGTCATCAGCGGCCACGCCGTTGCGCTCTGAGTTGACTTTGTCGAAGCGCGCGAGTATGAGGTCGGTGATGGCGTCCTGGAATCGCAGCGCGTCAGCACAGCAACGTCTCGTACCATGCGCGAACGGATGGAAGCCGGGGCGCAGAGCGCGCGAGATGTGGATGGAGACTTACCTTCTCGGGGGTTATGTCGTGGTCGACGCGCGCTTGCAGGCCCTTGCGGATCCGTTTGGCGGAGACGGTGTTCAGGTCACTGTGGGCAAGGATATCATCGATGATGACGATGTAGGAAGCCTCGACTTCGGGCGGGACTAGATGGGGGCGGCACCGCGTGAGCGGACTGGGAGCCGGTTGACCAATTGAGGGTGAGGGAGCACCTACGAGGCATGGCTGCGGGGGAGCGGTGGGTGCTGGGGGTGGAGCGGGCACGGTTTGCGACAGAGCAGCAACGCGGGGGCCTTGCAGGCAAGCAGCAGCTGGGAGGAGGATTTGCGAAGATGGTCGGCGGCGACGCTGGTCTGGCAGCGCTTGGGGACGGCAGAGCGCGGCGCTCCTCTCGCAGCGAATGGCGCGTCGGACGGGGGAGTCCGGCGCAGCGCTGGGCTCGTGGGGAAGCTGGGGCGAGCGCAGCAGCTGCGGGCGGGCGCGGAGCTGGGGCAGCAGGCGTCGGACGTCACACGGGCGGGCGTGCACAGCGGATGGGAGGTGGATGTGCGGGCGGACTGGAGCTGTCGATGTCGATCCGGAAGAGGGAATCGTGATGCTGGCCGCCATGACTAAGCAACAACGCCCTGACACTGACCGAGAGCTGCTGCACCCATCTTGCCTGTCTCACGCTACGCCGTCACGCGCCGGTTCCTGCAGCCTGCGCCGTCCGTATCAAGCCACTTCCGCAGCTTGCTCACTTGAAGTGGGTATCTGTGCATTCATGCTGTCACTGCCAGAACCGGCTGCCAAAGAAAGCCCAATGCCCGCCGCCAAAAACACGTGCCCGAGACGCCCGACGCTATGCAACACCCGATGCCTTCACATGACGAGGCAGCCTATGCCATACATTGCCCGCTCGACGTCCCGCTTGACCACGAACCAGTCCGCCCTGCGCTCGGCGAACTCATACACCTCCTCGGTCCGGAAGATGCCGTGGTACCGGTCGCCGTCCGCGATGACCGTGGCAATCTCCTTCGCGTCGTTGGCCGAGATCAGGTAGATCTGCGTGAGCTCCCGCAACGCGCTGAAGTACTGGTTCAGCGACTTGTTCCTCAACGTCACAACGTACGAGTGGTACGCGTTCATGTCGCTGTCAATGTCAGATCCAAGCTGCCCCGCAACCGTAGGGGTGCCTTACCTTATAAGCTTGATGGCACCGTCGATGCTGATGCGCTGCCGCTTGATGTGCTTGCATAGCGCCGTGAAAAGACGCACGCCCACCTCCTGGTTGAAGACGTCCAACATCGTCTTGTCCGTGCTCCCCACCAGCATGTTGATGTGCGACGAGACGAGCTCGATGATCCTGCGTGCTGTGGTGCTCGGCCCCACGTCCGACATTTGCGCTGCAGCTTCGAGCGCCGTGCCCGCCCCCGGATTGAAGTCTTTCGGGTCTTGTGTGGTTGCGCAGAGATACTCGACTTCGTCCATCAGCACGTCTATGCCTTTGTTCAGTCCGGCCGCCACTCGCTCGTCCAGCATCTGCTCGAACCGCTTCTTCTCCTTTGCCGCCTGGCTGAGGAAGTCGTCGCTCTCTGCAAGCTGGGTTGCCACCAGCTCTTGCTGGTAGAACACATCCACCATCTGCTGGATCAAGTCTCCAACGTTCACAAGTTCCAGGAACGTGACCAATGGCTGGACTCCTGGCTGATCATGCTCGCTGACCTCTCGCGGGTTGTATTTTGAAAGATGGTCAATGGCCTTGTCGAACCCAACCTTGATGTGGCCAGACCCGAGTATTTGCAGCAGCGCAACGAATATGACTTCACACTGCTCCTTCGACTCGGCGCCTGACTGGCCACCTATCGGAACCATTAGAGCCACGCGCTCGAGGCTGCCCTTGGCAAGGTGGACAAGGTTGAGCGCCACTTCAATGCTGAAGAGCGACTTGATCCCCTCCAGGCGGGAGTTCATTATTGCCGCCTTGGCAGCAAGCTCGGAGGTGGGGGCCATTGACCCGGGACGCGGGCTGCCAGAACGCTCAATCGGAACAGGCGTGGATGACCTCGATTGGCTCTTGATGCTACCGCTATCTCCGTTGACCGACGCCTGGTCCGCCGCTTTGCTGGAGGCGAAAGGCATGACGCTGACCGGCATCATTATGACTTTCTTGAACGATGTAAGGAAGTCTCGCTTGGCCACTTGTCGGTTGACGTTGGACATGAAGAACGATTCGGTCGATGCTTCTTGGTCCTGAAGCCTCTTCTCCCACGCCTCCACGTCGGAATTGGCCTTGTCTTTGAAGTAATCGATTTCATCCTGTAGATACAGATCAATGTGCTGCTCAAAGCATCGTGCTACCACGCGATGCGCATCCTCCTTGAAAGTCTTCTCGGACGCTTTGGTGGATTGCAACGAAATCTCGAAGCGCAGAGCTTGTTCAAATAGCCCAGAGACTGCCTTCAAGTATGACTCGATGCTGCGTTCGTGAGCCTCGTCGAGGAGCGGGTTTATGTACTCCGAAATAACATCCTCCCCTATTCTTTCTAGAAATGGGATCATGACATCGACAGACGGAGGAAATACTCGATCGATGAGGGAAGCTTGCTCGTTCAGCGCCGTTGCCAAACTTTCGAAGAATGCCTGGGAAGGCTTGAGTGCTATGCTGTCAGCCGAGAGGCCGCTGCCCAAGCAATCCAACGGGTCTCCCAGCCTTTCTTTGTGAAGCATTAGAGGGTGGTTGTGTATGAAGCTGTCGATGGCTGCAGAACCGCCGTTGAGAGTAACCAGGACCTGAGCATATTTCTTCATCCGGCCATCGATATCCTGCGCCTCATATCCCTGCTCGAATTCCCGAAGAGCAGCATTTTCGAAGAGACCCATCATGGTATCGAGCCTCTCCTCCCGTTGCCAGCAGCCCTGCGCATAGTCGCTCCGGGCAAAGACCTTGATCTGCGCCAGCATCTTTGCCTGCTGCTCTGGATCTCTGTACACCCTGAATAAGACTGGGTCCATGTGGCTCCTCGACCGGGCCAGGTCGAAGTAATACGGGGCCAATGATCCATAGATTTTCCCGTACTCCAGCCGCGCAGAGCCACGGGATGAACGGACGTTGAACAAGACGTTGAGCGCGAACTCGGGGTCCCGGTAGCTCGTGGTGGAGGCGTCGATTGGGCTGAAGTCGCTGTCCATGGTCCCTCGGCGCACGGGAAGTTCGTGCGAGCTTCTCAGCCGGTCCTCTTCCATGCCGGCATCAAAAAGTGTTGTTCCGCCACCACCGGCAAGTCCATTCACGCTGCCATTGAGCATGGCGCCTGTTCGCAGCGCCTCTTCCGCCTCTCGTGACCGCTGTGCCTCGAGCTTTCTTTTCATTGCATCCTCAAAGCGCTGCCTCGCCTCCTGGTCGTTCCAGCATCCCATGCTCTTGAGCCGTTGTATCCACCGGGTATCGTCGTAGACCATCTCTCGCATCCGTTTCGACGTGCGGGCGAAGCGGATCATATCGGGCACAGGCAGGTAGTCCAGAATTGCGGCTATGAGCTCTACAGCACATCAGAAGAGGGCAGACGCGAACAGGAGATCCAGGCGTACCTGCGGGCAGCACCGGCTTGGAGCTGGCTATGGACGTGGCGCGCAGCGACGACAGGACATCCTGGCGGGACGCGCCCACCACGGACTGTCGCGTGAAAGAGGACATGGTCGGAAGTCGTTCGAAGGCGTCCGGGTTTTAGACCATAGCTCGTGGGTGGGTGGTGGCGACTCCGGAGCGTCGCGCGAGGGCCTGGGCGGAGGTTCAGGCGCGGGCGAGGGTGCGGGCGTGTGAGGGGAGCTGGCTGCTGTCTGGGGAGCGTCGGAGGCCCCCGCCGGGGGGCAGCAACGCCATCCACCAGCCAATTAGAACGCCGCCCTGCCATCCAGACTTGGCCATGGCAAATAGAATGCGCTTTTTCCGAAGGGCAAACGCTCAGCATCGACTCCGCTTCAGCGTGCGTAAGTCACCAAGCTGTGCGGTGCAGGCTGCGCGCGCGGGCCTCGGCGATGCTTCCCGCCGATTGGAACCAGGCAGTTGCGCAGCATACGTTCGCTAGGCGGCACAAAGCTGCCGAGGTTGTTGTATGAACGCGTTAACATTCGTCGTCATTTATTGTACATTTTTACTGCCGCAGGCGTGCGCGGCGCAGAGGAATCCTATCTTCAGGCATCCCCGTAAGAGCCATTGCCTATTGCATGTGCTGCCAGAACGTAGCGTCTGCCGGTAACTTCAGCCAACAAATGCAGCCTTGCTCGTGAGCTTCTGGCCCATGTCGCGCGTCCCGCCCGTGTCTGCTCAGTGGCTGAGTGTGCCCCTTCCTTTCGCCTTTCTTCTCTTCAGCGTAGCCCTTCCCTTGCGTGTCCGTATCCGACTCAGAAAACCGTGGCGTCTCTTGCGCACTAAATTGGTGGGTTTGTACGTGTCTCTGGGCCCGTTGCGGACTTGAATGCCTTGCAAGGCCGGGTGCGACGAGACCTTGGGAAGCACATCGGGCGCATCTGAGGTTGTGGCCGCGGCTGCAGGCGAGATGTGAGTGGGTTGCGCGGTGGCGATGACGCCACTGATAGGAGACAATTGAGGCCTTCTGAGGGAGAGGAGGGAGATCGACCGGAGCCTGGGCTCTATATCAGCAGATGCCCGAGCATGAAGTGTATGTGAAACCATCCATACTGTTGGACAGCGGCGAGTGTGGGCCGCAATGCCAAAACCGGCGGTGCCGCCGCAATAGCAGGGCGCGCGAGTGTCCGTAAGTAACGGGTGCCCTGCATGTTCAAGGGAGCGGAGGGGCAATATTGGCTTGCGCGGTGGTGAAGGCACGAAGCCGCAGACCAGACCGAAGCGCGTCCAGCCGACCTGCAGCAAAGGCGGTGGCAGAATTTTTCCAAACTTCTTCAACTTCATGGGCAAATTCCCGCAGCATCCGCAACAACGTACTTCTTTCCCTCTTCGCTTTCTCCGAGACCCTCGAGATGAGTCTCAAAGCCTACGCCCCGCACGTCACTCTTGGCAGCAAGCCGCTGTCAACTGGCACTGCCCAAGAACTCATCGCGAACTATCTGAACGAATCCGAATCTAATTCGCACCTCCACCCCGATGCGCTCTTGACGACATCCGACGTACAGTATGCCCCGGCCGGCGTCTCCAAGGGAGGGATTGTTATGCACAACCTGCGGCGGGTCGAAGCTGGGTTGAGGGGCGAGGTTCTCAAGCCCGAGGTTCCCGAAGTGGCTGACGACATGGTACTGGACGACATGGCCGACAACGCGCAAAAGCGTATGCAGGCCGATCAAGAGCAACAAGAGGAGGGAATCGAAGTGGGCGAGATTGGCCAGCGCACAAACGTCGTTGCTGAGGGCGGAGACATTCCTAAAGTGATTGGAGAGGACGGCGGAAGGACATTGGGCAAGAGCAAAACCGACAAGGATGCTCGCAAAAAGGCCAAAAAAGAGCGCGAGCGCCAGCAGAAGCTCGAGAAGGAGGCAAAGAGAAAGAACAATTCCGAGGCCTAATGGCGTCCGCCCCGAATCAGGAACCACAGCTCCCCGGGCGACATGTTTCACAGACGTCTGGCGCAAAGCAAGGGCAGAGATATACTTGAATTCACATGACCAAGCGGCTCACACACGAAACCTATCGCGGAGAAAACCTCTTTGCTCGTCATCTACGTCCTACCAATCGAACGCCGGTACATGCATTTTCCCCTCTACGGCAATTTCCAGGGACCATGGGTTTACAATTCACGGTCAGCAGCCTTCGTGGGCATCTCGCTATCATCGGCCTTTGACCCTTTCTCGCCTTTGTAACCAATCTCTCGCAGGCGTTCCGTCAGGATCGGGTGCGAGTAATGGAAGCTTGAATACATCCAGTCGGCATCCATTGCTGACAGATTTTGAATCTGAAGCTTGATAAGCGATCCAGCAAGCTCTTGAGAGTACCCTTGCTTGACGGCGAACGCATCTTAAACTAGATGTTAGCGTCGGGCATCGCCTTGGGCCTGGTGCGGACATACCAGCTTCGAACTCGAACTTCCTCGTCAGGATATTCATCAAGAGCTTGATAACCGAATCAGTCGGTCCCAACACCTCGTTGAACAGGAGGAAGCCAATGAGGATGGGCTGCTCAGTGCGAAAGCCGAAGGATTCGAAGAGCGAGCGATTGTTGATGAAGACCGAGAAAAGGGCAAACATATAGAACAAATGGAACTGGCTGATTCCGAGCAGCTTCGTTGTGTGACCCATGCTCCAGTGACCAAGCTCGTGCGCCAAAACAGCTTCGACCTCCTTGTTGGAGCTCTTCTCCAGCAGCGTGTCGTAGATGACAATCTTCTTCTTCCATGGTAGGCCAGTGAAATAGGCATTGCTGTGGGCGCTTCGCTTGCTTCCGTCAATGACTTGAAGCTCGGTAAGGGGAAACTTCAGCTTCGCTGCGAGAGCCTCAACCCCCTCCTTCAGCGGGCCGGGCTCAAGAGGAGACAGCTTGTTGAAGAGGGGCACAATGAGAATCGGGTAGATGGTGATGGCGGAAACCTGAACGGCAAGCATGAACATCCAGAGGTAGTAGAAGAAGTTGGTACCGGTCTTCTGGATGATGGCCAAGAAAGCGCTCATGATAGGCACGCCGAAGACAATGCCAAGAGCCTGGCCCTTGAGCATGTCTGTAACCCATAACTTTACCGTCAACTTGTTGAACCCGAACGTCTCCTCCAACACGAAATTCTGGTAGTATGTGAAGGGCAGGCTGAAGAGGGTGTCGATCAGGCTGAAGGCGAAGAGAAACAAGAGCGAGTGGCCAATCTCTCCCGAGAGGAAGGACGGGGCGAAGCGGGCAAGCCAGACACCTGTCAGGGCCCAGATCTTGGGGTACCAGTCGTACTGGATGGTTGCGAGAGACTTGAGTTGACCGAAGAAGGAGGACACGAAGCTGAACTTGGCCTTGGCGCGGCCGTACGCCTGGCTCTTGTCGAAAGTTTCCTGGTTCACTTCATTCTCAAGGGCCTTTGGGCGCGCCGTACGCTGATAGACGCCGAATTGGCGGTGGAGAAGCCAGTTTTCGAGCAAAAACTGGCCGACGGAGAAGCCCAAGACCAGGTTCTTCCACGGGAAGAACGGGCGGTCCAAGAACCGGGCCAGGCGCTGGGACTCAGTAAGCTCATGTCACTGCAAAACGGGGAAGAGCCGCACCTGCAGCAGTGCCTGGATCATCGTTCCGGTAGCGTCTGTAAGTCGACGAGTGGGTACGGTGCAAGTGCTCCGGCGCTGCTCAGGCTTAAGAGGACAGACAGCGCTTGGGTCCTGCACGAGTCATGTAGCCAAGACATAGGGCTGACGCTCCGACCTGCCGTTTCCACAACACGTGCAAGCGGCCCCCCAACGCCTGTCACGTCGCGCCGTAACGCACATCATAGTTTGACCACACATGCATGAGGAAATAATACTGCGCTACCACCACGCCCTGGCCTGTCGTTGGAAAGTGTGAAGAAGTCGCCCTCCGCAAACGCTGCCATCACAAAACGAACGAAGAAGCCATCCTCTGCCCATTTCATAACGTACGCCAAACACCACCCCTTCGTACCTCTACTAAAGAAACCCTCGTGACTCCGTGACACACTGGATGATAAACGAAAGACATTAGTGGATAGCCAGACCCCGGACCAACAGCAGAAGGAAAAGCACCGAGAATGATTCATAACCGCATCCCCCCAGCCCGCCGGTCTGTGAGATGGAAAAGGCGTCAAAGTCCAGAGAAGACAAGAGATACACGCAAGACAGCAGAAGAAGAAAGAAACAAGGAGATGTTGCGGTCTCTGGAAAGGTAGCAGATCAGGCTGGGTATAGTTTAAAGGGCGGCCTTAAGCAGTCGATGCAAAGAGACCTGGAAGGATGAAGACGAATGCCAGCATGACCCCGTAGGTGGCGAGAGAGAAAGCTCAAGACAAATTCTATGCAGGACTTCTCCAGAAAAGGTGCTTCTATCACGGCGGACTTCAGCAAGACGGAATCTTCCCAACATCCAGGGTGCCTCCAAGTTTCGGTGTGGTAGGGCGCAAGCCTTCTCAATATCCGCCTTGTTGTCAAGCTCATCGTCTTGCCCGCAAAGTTTTGGTCATGGCCGAAATCTTGGCGACCCCTCAACAGCCTCGCAACAGGTCTGGTGATGGCATGCTACCAGCGACGTTCTTCAAAAGGGCAAAAACGTATGTATCAAGAACCACCCACTTCAGGAAGGCGCAGAAGTCTGCTGCGAGCGCTGCTGCTGCTGCTGCTGCTGGGCGACGACCTCGCGGGCATAGAACTCGACCAACATGGTCCCGTAAGCTTCCATCTCTTCAAGCGGCACGGCTAGACGGAAATCGTTCAACAAGAGGAACTGGAGTTCAAGGTGGTTCAATTCTACAAGCGGCAATCCACCAACCTAAGGCTTGTCAGTTCGCGTCTGGTATGCCAGTCAGATTTGCAGGCTTACCTTGGCGTATCTCGAGTTGGTGTAGAAAATGTCGGAAAAGAACTTGCTTGCACAAGTGACACCGGCTATGACCAGACGGTGGATGTTGAAGCTGTCAACGACGAAGAACTGAGACAGATTGTACGGATCACACTCTAGGGGAGGGTCTATCTGTTGCGGAGGCGAGGGCGGATGGTCTTCTTTGACAGTGGCATCGCCTGGCTTGGCCGGCTTCCCAAGCGAGCCGGACGGCGGAGGCGTTGCAGCTTGGACTTGCTCTGGCCGCGGTGACGATCCGCTAAGTGTAGTCCCGGACATAGACACGGAGCTCTTCCGGCTTCCTTCGCTGGCGGCTACGGAGCGCTCCAATGACTGTTGGTTGGCCTGGCGGAGGCTCTGCATCAGTCCGGAGTTTACTCGCTCCGTCATACGATCGAAGTAGACCAGCAGGCTGAGAAAAACCTCGTACGTCGTGGGACAGTATTTGTGTATCCGGGTGAGATAGCTCAAGATGGAAATTGTGGGTACGTTCTTGCCATGGAAGGCAAGGACGCTGGTTGTCTGTTGGCTAAGCCCAGTGGTGCCCTCAGGCGGGGGTATTTGCCGGTGCAAATGCTCGTGTTGACGGTCATTAGTGGTGGTAATCTTGGTCAAGAGGCCTGCCACCATTTCTATGATATCCGACACGGGCATCTCGCTGATTTCATACTGCGGGCCAACTTCGTTGGGATTTTCACGCGCGCGACGCGCTGCGCGAGTCTGCGAAAAAGGGCTGGTCTCATCGGCGGCAAAGCTCTGGATGTGAGACAGGCTTTTCACCTTTATCCGTTTCGGAGATGCGGTGGTCCGCGGCGAGGCCTGGGCCGAAGACGAGGCCGACGACGAGGGCAGCACGGCGGGGCGTGGAGCCGGCGGGGCAGTGACGGCCTGGGTAGGCGTCTTCTGCGACGACTGCGGCTTGAAGCGCGGGCTCGGCGGGGGCTGCGAAGGTGTCTGAGATGGAAGGTAGTGCTGTGGCACGGCGTCCGACATGGGCGTGTCGACGGGCGCAGAGGCAGTGCGCGAGGCGTGATGGTCGTTTTGCGACGGCCGAGAGGATGTCGATCGCGGAGACTCGTGCGGCTGGTGGTGCGGGTGCGCGGCGGCACCGAACATGGTTTGGTAGGGAAAGGAGTGGTTGACCACGTCGCTGCTCGTAATCACGATGGAGCCCATACCAGCGTGTTGAGGCGGGAGGACAAAGATCTGGCCGGCAACAGAATGTCAGCAAGCCTCAGACCAGCAGCGGCGGGCTCGAATCTCGTCTGTGGGGAGGGGCGGTCAACGCTCGATGCAGGGGGGTGCGAGTGGAGTCGCAGCGAGCAAAGCTTCGGGCACGTCTCACGTACTTGGCGGCGAGGCGCGCCAGAGCGGGAGAGCGACGGCGAGTAAGCGCGGGGCCCGTGGCTTTGCCTGTGACGTGCTGCGGCGGCGGGCGTCGGGTGGAGAGAAGGATGGCAGCCGCTGGAGGTGAAGGGCAGGGCTGCGATAACGAAAGGAGCCGCGTCGCTGGGCGCAACGACGCCGGCCGACTTGCTAGGGGACGAGAGCCGGACCCACGCTTACCTTGAGATGGGATGCGCGAACAGATGAGCCGCGGGAACGGGGAGGGGCGCAGCAGCGAGCGGCGGGAATTGGGTGGATGTGTTGTGGTGTTGCAGAGGCCGTGGCGCTGCGCAGTCTCTTGTTCGAGGGAAGCCTTGAACTGGTGGGCTGCGCTTCCAATTTGCCAGGGTCGTCGTCACAGCCAGCGCCAAGCGCCGATCCCGTCCTTCCCTGTGTGCACACCACGCCGGCCTGGCTTCCCTTGCGCCCGCGCCGCAATCTTCTCCACTGTTACAGCGGCAGGCCAACGGCCCTGTATGCGCTTGCCCGGCTCTGCGGCCGTAGCTGGGCGACCGGCGAGACGCAGAACCGCCGCATCTCGAAATCGTTGCTTGTCTTGGGTATGACGCCACCCGGCTTGCCATTGCTTACGAAGTCTACGCTACAGCACTACCTGCGCCAACCCGGCCTCTATCCTGGCCCACATCAATCATGTTGTCGTTCCCACTTCGTCGCCTGTCTACGTTTGCCTGCCAGGGCCACGGTAGTCCTGGTCTGGCAGGTACAGGTGCCGCTGTGCGCCGTTCGCCGTCAACACCACCATGCGGATCACGCCGCCGGAGCTGCCGTCCCACTTGATGGCCTCTCGCAGCGCTCCTTTGACGAAGTTCACGCCCTCTTCCTCAGTCATGCCCTCCGTCCAGTTTGCATCGCAGTAGCCATAGATGTACGTCGATCCAGAACCGCCAATCGAGTAAGCCTGCTTGTGTAGAGAGCCTCCGAGCGGGATAGAGTAGACTTGGCCGCCGTGGCGGGGATCGTAGCCTGCAATGATCATGCCCGCGCTATGACACCGTCAGCCGGTCGTCCGTAGACCAATGTGTTTGTGACGCACCTTAACATGTCCTTGTTGTCGTAGCAGAGCTCTTGAAACAGCGCTGCGGCCGTCTGAGTGGTCGGCCTCTCATTGTTCATGATACCGTACATGCCCAGGTGGTAGTGGACGATGTCGGCAACAGCCTGTGTGTCGGCGGCCGAGCCGGAGCGGCAGCACCATATCGTGTCGTGCACTTGCGTAAGCTTGTCGGTAACACGGTTGGCAATGTAGGCCCCAGTCGTCGTCCGGCTGTCTGCGCCAAGGATCACGCCGTCCTTGAAGTTGATGGCCATGCTAGCGTAGGTCAGCGCGGGCGTGGTGGTCGAAAGCAGGACATTGTGTGGACGTACATGGAGGTCCCGAGGCTGGAGCACAGGTTAGCAGGAGAATCATCAGGGGCAGGTGGGTGCAAACGTACTTGACCTCGCCCTTCTTCAGGTGGTTCATGTCAACGTGGATTCCATCTAATATCCGTTAGCAGCTTGAGCTAGAGCTAGAGCTGGAAGCTGTGGAAGCTTCAGGCGGGAGGCGGCTTGCCTTCACCCAGCGCTCCGGATAGCTGCGAGATCATGGCGGCGATGCGGTCAGATAGCTATCGGATAGGTGGTCGACGCCGGCGTGGTGCAGGGAGGCGATGTCGTGGCGGGTGGGAGGTCGATGGGATGGATGGTTGGTGTCGGCGGAGCTGCCACAGAGCTTCACTGGAGTTGCGTGCAAGGCCAGGCACCCAGGCCACCAGGCTCCGCGCGTAGGCTGGTGCCTCCCGCTGCCGGCATTTTCCGCCCGTGCGGCGGCGCGTCTGAGCGTGCACGCGACGATCGCTGCCTTCTCGCGCCCCCACAAATGCGTTGATCTAGCTCAACTCCTGACGGACTATACATACGTGCCCATGACCGCGCCTGCTGCTGTCCGCTGTCGTTTGCGCCTGCCTCTGCCCGCCTTTGCTCGCTCTCCCCGGGCAGCCGCGACTCATGACCTGGAGATCGCTGTTCCGACTCTCAGGTAGCTCGACACCGGCCACCAGTCCTCCGCCCTCCTCGCCCACCTCGCCCAAGCTGTCGCACCACAGCTCGCGCGCATCCGCAGACTTCGACGCCGACGCCTACTCGGCCATGGACTCGGTCTTTTCCTACCTGCGCATCCCCATCCTCGCCTCCACCGGCATAGCCACCGTTCTCAGCGGCCTGCTCTACTTCAAACAAAAGTACGCATCCAGTCCACCGCGCGCTCAATGCGCCCCGCGACTCGGGACACTGCGCTGACCTGCACCCGCCCAGTGATATCATCTACCCCCGCAACATCCCTCCAGGCGCACGAACAGATGTCCCTCGACCCACCCAGTTCGGCATCTCCGACTTCGAAGAGCTGATGATCCCCACTCCTGACGGCGAGTCGCTGAGCGCATTCTTCATCCGCCCTGCCAACAAGCAGCATGCTCGCAACGTCACCTTTCTCATGTTTCACGGCAACGCCGGCAACATTGGCTACCGGCTGCCCATTGCAAAGATCCTGGAAGCGGAGCTCGGCTGCAATGTCCTGATGCTGCAGTACCGCGGTTACGGCCTGTCCACCGGCACTCCCAACGAGAAGGGCCTGACAATTGATGCGCAGACCGGCCTGGACTACATTAGGCAACGCGCAGAGCTACGCGGCACGAAGATTGTGCTCTACGGCCAGAGCCTGGGTGGAGCCGTCAGCATCGGGCTCGCGGCAAGGAACCAAGAACAAGCCGACATTGCTGGCATCGTTCTCGAGAACACATTCCTCAGTATCAGGAAGTTGATTCCCAGGTGAGTGGATCTCTCGCTTCTCGTTTCTGTCTTGTTTAGTGCTGACTTCATCAGCGCATTTCCACCGGCGAAATATCTTGCCCCGTTGTGCCACCAAATTTGGCCGAGCGAGGACGTGATGCCAAAGATCAAAGACATGCCCATTCTTTTCCTCAGCGGCGTGAAGGATGAGATCGTGCCGTGAGTATCCCTGGTGCGGAATCGGGTCCGGCGTTTAATCAGTAACCTTTGGTGTCAGGCCGTCGCACATGGCCAAGCTTTTCGACATTTGCATCGCCAAAGCGAAAGTCTGGCGCGAGTTCCCCAACGGCAGCCACAATGACACAGTGGCTGAGCCCCTGTACTTCGAGTACATTGAGGATTTCCTCCGCAGCCACGTGCTTTGCAAGTCTAGTCCAGAGAAGACAACGCAGACCAAGGTTTGAGTTCGGCACCTCCCCCACCACCTGAGCATGATTACCCACGATGCCCCTGAGAATGGCGTCGCATTTCTCATTACTGCAACACCGGCGAAAGGCCGGCTTTCGAAATTTGCCAAGCCTTTAGGCCCGCACGAGTGTTGCTAATTCTCTACGGTGTTGGCTGGACTTTGCACGCACTTGGAGGACTTGCCGGAGTGATCGGAACAAGGCGGGACCGAGTTGCTTCGGTGCATTCTCTCTGCACAATATGCCGAGGTCTCAGCAACTCCGGTTTCCCGGCAGCTCTTGGCAGCATCTTCGGGTCTGAGGGTGCTAGTGTCGTCCACCACGGTGCTCTAGGATGCTTGCGCTGAACGAAGCGTGAAGACAATATCAGGTGGTCTTCATATTTCAGGGGAATGGTCGACGGCAAGGACATGTTTCCCATTGTAGCGGTGGCTGAGACTAGCAGAGCACCGAGGTATCGCAATTTGACATGTCGGGCAATGATCCCCGAGCAAGCGTCGGAATGGGCGTGTTATAGCGCTGGTAGAGTCGCTAAGAGTGCGAAGGGCAGGAGGGCTTCAGTGGAGATTTGATATTTCCAAGGAGTTTTTGAAAGTAATTTGCGCCAATGCCGATCGACCGAGGGGCAGTGGGCGTCGAAGGATCGATTGCAGGCAGGAGAGGTCGCCGCAGCGGCCAATGAGACGACGGCGATATAGCACATAACCGGGCCGAACTGCAGAACCAGACCCGGCCCGAAGCAACAGTGCCAATAACGTTAAATCTCTGCAGCGAATCAAGATCTATCCTCTGCTCTGTAAACTTGTGCGGGTGCGCATCCTCTTTCGGCGACCTCTTCGACCCTGTCTGACGCGTTTTCTTTACCGTTGCGCGCGCGTTTGATTCTCGTAGGTCACTAATCATTGTAACGGTTACTAACCATCAAGTGAAACGAATCAGCCAAACTAGGACGACGTTCGTTGACCCGATTAGGTAAACGCTGCAGGAGCGTGACAAATTTGTCTTTCCCATCCGCCTTGCCGACTATTATTTCGCTCGCCAGCAAGGGACATGGCAAGGATGTGTCCCTTTTTGCCAGGGGATAGCTGGTGTCGGGTCGCATGATCGCAAGTTTGGTCGTGGTTCGGTACTTTCGACGAACAGGTGCATACCCATTACTCTGCCTGAGTGCGTAGGTAATCGTGCCTGACAGTTCCGGTCGCTGAATATCGACCTCTGTCTGATCCAAGCACTTGCTTCCTTGAGCCAAGAGAAGGTCGGTTGAAAGGGTTATCTGAACTTTGGAAATTTTGTGGCGTCAGGGCGACGACCATGTCCCGGAACAACTTCGAGCAGCATAGCAGGATGAAGAATGTTCACCATCCACGGCACATCTCTCCTGAGTGTATCTGCCGGCTTACGCGTAAAGTCGATGTCGACATCAGGGCCCTGTTTTTGTATGGCTTTGAGACCGCATTTACATCTGGGATTTTGTTCGGGCAGAAAACTGGGCCATGCATGCTGCAAGATTATTCGAAAATGCGTTCTCCTTTACAAACGTTTGGTACAACAACAGGTGCTATCTTCGACCGCTCCGCACTTCAATGTTCGCTTCGCCAATGCGCTGATGTAATCTGGCGTGGCGGCATCATACATACCGAGCTAAGCAACATCGAATGTCCAGCCAAAACTAAAAGACGAAAGTGGGCGAGGGAAAGATATTGAAGAAACGATAATGGTTCTACCAACTAGCTTATGGACTTATTGACCCAAAAAAAAAAAATTCTCAGTTTGGCACTGCCCGCTGCTGATTGGAGAGCGAGGAAATGTGCCGGTACCCATTTTCTATCTGAGAAACGCCCCATCCAACAAGTCGCCTCTGCCAGCGACTGCCTGGCGCCGATTAGAGCAGAGTACCGAATGAACAACTTCGGCCTTGATTTGGTAACCACTCTTGCCCCAGCGAAGGTTGAGCCAGTTCGTGAGAGCTTCGGACGAGCCATTGAAGTCGTGTTGGTCATACTCCTTGAGGATTATGGCGACAATGGGAGCATCGGGAACGAGGTAGCACTTCGTTGCCATTGTGCAGTTGAGGAAGCAACGGCTTCTGTTACTATAGAGATTAGCCGTGAGAGAGTGATGGCGATACTTACCTGAAAGCTTCTCCACTTTGTTCTTTCGCTAACACGCAATACCAATCGCAAGCGCCGCACAGCAAGCAGTAATGATCGGGCCCTTTGGTGAGAGGGTCAAAGATCCACTGTGTAGTGATTGTGGAGGATCGTCGGCACTCTTTATATTGACAGGAGGCAAGTCCTTTCATGGGCATGGGAACAATGCCTTTTGTTACTCGCCTTTGTGTGCAGAGTTGCCGCCGCACATTGTTGGCATCTTTGAAAGTGAAAACCAGTTCTGGAATGGGGTATGAAAGACAATGGACCACAATACGTGACCTCCGAGCCGAGGAAACCTTGGCTGGTGGAAGAGAAATTAATCTCTTGATCCTGAGAAGGGGCATGAGACAGCTCCAAGGACTACTGAGAACTGTAAAGGATACCGTCCTTCTAAACCTGGATCGCAAGGATTTTGCGTTCTGCACATACGGTATGGAAGCCCAGGCCCAAACAAGTCTGTATTAATTCGGGACCTCAACTGCCACGAAGGAAGAGAACGATGATTCCCGCGCAACACGCCGGAGGATGGTGATTTTTCTGCAAGTCCACCGTGATTCCGCGTGCAAACCTCTAGAAAGAGAAAGAAAATTCCAACCGTGAGACCACCAACGCCTTGCTCAAAGCTTTTTTGGAAATCCAACTATGCCTCCGCTTTGATCATGAAAATCTCCTTTAGTGCTTGTGGGTCCATCGATGCCCTTTTCTTCTGGGCGATATACCGCTGCCGAACGGCAAGACGACCTCCAGCAAACCCAGCGGTTGGTGTGCTGGTTCCAGACGCTGGTGCGGAAGTAGTCACCGGAGTAATGTTTTCGTCCTCCGTAGATGAGCTGTCACTGCTTGATTCGGCCTTCTTCTTCTGCCCCTGCTTCTCTTTCCGTGCCTTCTTCGATTCCTTTGCCCCCTTCTTGGCAAGTCGTTCAAGCTTGCGTACCTTTTTGGCCTCCCTCCGTGCTTTCTTATCTAGGATCTCACCGTCATCCTTCTCCCCAGCCGATGCAGAGGTTAAGGTAGCGTAGTCGGTAGAAAGGACCTTGGCGTCGAGTCTCTTGGACTTTTTTGATTTTGATTTCCTCTTGGCCTGGGTTTCGTTGTCGTCTTGGCGGGTCGAATCGGAATCGTTATGGTGGTCTGATTTCCTCTTCTTCTCTTTCAGCGCCGACTCGCTCTCACCATGCTCAGATCGTTTCCGCTTCTTCTCGGCTAAACGGAGCTCCGGCTCCTCCGCCTCGACAACGGCTTGCTTTACGGCATTGTCCTTGTTGATGAGATCCTCGATTTTGTCGCCAACCAGCAGACCGCCGCTAACGAAGCGGATGCCACCCCAGCGCTGGTTGGTGTAGACTTGAAGCTTCAGGTCACGCTGAGCGGACTCCTCCTTCTTAAGCTGGCCGTCGCTCTTGCCATTCAGCCGGCCAAGTAGACCCTGGAATGCGCTCAAGCCGAAGGTCTCGTTTTCCGCCTTCCCTCGCTTCGCGCCTAGACCAAGGGTGTCGTCCTTCACGGCAACCCTGATGTGAGAGGCGTTGGCGGCCGTGTAGTGGGCGGCGTGCTTTGCATCTTTGGCACCGAGGAATGAACCCGGTGACCAGCCCTGCTTGAGCAGGATCTTGTGGCCGAAGCGGTCGGTCGACTTGCTCCAGTGGGTGTTGTTTGGGTCGGCCGAGATTTTCGTGCGACTGCAATGTGTTAGCAATAGAGCGGTAAGAAACCTCTGAAAGGACGGCATACTTCTTCGGCCCTGCGAGACCCATTGTGAAGCTTAAGCGGCGTGCGAACGCAGGACGTGGAGAATGGAAATTTTGGCGCGGCGCCGGGACGAAGGCGGACCTAGACGGAGGTGCTCGGCGCCCGGGCTTCGGTTTCGCCGGCCTCCAGCTCGCTAGGTGCCAAGAAACAGGTAGGGCCCGAGCGATGGCAGCACACAGCCTCTCCACAGGTCACCTCAACAACTACAAGCTTGACGGTGGTTCCTCACATTCATCCCAATGCCCGGGCACCCCACAGACCAGCACAAGGCATGGTTCGAGCCATCCTCTCTGCAACGGCAGGCTCAAGGTGTTTCGCAGCACAGAGAGCCAAGCTTGGAGGATGACCTGGATGGCATGGTCAACAACATGTTCGAATCCGTAAGCCACTGGTTGACCCGAGTCGCACTTCCTTCTGTTTGTATTGCTGCAACAGCCGACCCTTCCTGCCTCCCAATCAGTCACCGCTTCTCTGATATTGTCATCTGCTGCAGCCGCCCGTACCTTGCCATTGACGTAGGTGACGCAGACACGACATCGCCGAGAGGCAAGGCGCATTGGTCTCGCAAACCATCACCATGCTCGCAAAGCTGAAGCCGAAGGGAACATCAACCGGGTCTTTGACGATAATGGGGCAAATGCGTCAGTCGTCCGAAATCGCCCCTCTTCTTGCTCATGAGGATGGTGCTCACGACGCTCTTAGTATCCGGCTTCGAAAGGCCCAGACTGCGCGTTTGGCAGGCCTTCTGAGGCGGAAGAGTGAGATTGAACACTGCATGGCCACCAGCGTCAAGACAATCGAGCGAGCATACCTATCGCGGTCCGCAGAGCTGAGGGCCGCTCTAGAGAGCCGCATGGCCGAGCTGCAATGAAAGGCTCCTCCCAAAGCTTGGCTCTTCGACCACACAAAAAGTTTCACGCAGAAGTGGAGACAAGGAACTCTGTTGCACTTCGTTCCAGGGCGACGTCTTGCGCTCATCTGCTCATCAGAGGCGGGATTGGTTTGTAACATTGCTGAACGCTGCTGGTATGACTCGCGATGACAGGCTGGCAACCGACGATGGCGGCCCAACCGACTTGTACGTGCACGTTGCATCATTCTCGCACAGAAGACCGGGCAATTCTCCGCGGCGGCGGCAGACAAGGAGTGGCTCCGGAGTGCGCTGACTCTCAACATGCGTTTATTTGCTGGGTGCGTTTCAAGAAAATCGGGTAGCCATGCAGGAAGCCCGATGACCTGAAGGGGGAGTTGCAGGAAACGAGGAACACCCTGGAGGGCGGGACGGAGCAGTACAGCGCGTTACATGGCAGTCAGAGGGCAGAAAACTAGAGTCATGCTGGGGCGGATGCCCACCGGAGGCTTGGATCAGACGTGAGAAGAGGGACGGGTACCCGGCAGTTACGCGAAAAGCCCGGCGAGACACGGGTGCTGCGGGCGTTCGCGCGGGTCAACACCAAGGGTCAGGTACCTCGTCCGCCTGGGCGCACGGTGAGCGCACGACGATAACGGCAGCCTCCCCGCGGCAAGTGATGCAGGCGCCCGCAACGCAGGGTCGGCATGCCGCGTGCCCCGTGCATGGGCCCGTGCGCGCAAGTGGAAGATTGACAGCTGAGTTTTTCCTTCCAAGTGTGGCCCGCGTCACATGGGATTTGGCGGGAAAGACGGTGGTGAGCGAGTCAGGCCGCTGTCGCCCGTCGGCCGTGTTTCGGCGTGTGAACGTTTGCCCAGCAGAGGGGAGAAGGGCCGCCCGCAGCGGCCGACCTTGCAGCGCCACAGCTTAGCTTCAGGGTTCAGCCGGGCAGGGTCCTTTGGCCGAGCCCAGAAGTGGCGACGGCGGATCTAGGCCCCGCCCGCGCCCATGGCGCACCAACGAACCACATCGCCCGCCCAGCACCTGCAGCCCTTTGTGCCCTTCAAACCACTCACCCCGATGCCCTTCTCTTTCCACCTGCCAGTGTGCGTGCCTTCCAGCGCCGTCAAAATCGACGCCCGCTGGCTTGCCGGCCGTGATGCCGTGTTTTGCTGCGATCGTGCCGCCCGGTTACACGCCGCGTTAGGCGACGATGGTCCAGCTGCTGCGTGCCATGGCCTGATTCAACAAGTGGATTCTTGCTCGCCTCCTACCTAGCGGCCGCCGCTCCCCTCCGCCGTTTGCACAATGTGACTTGCCGATCCTTCTGGAGGGCCGTCTCTGTGTGTGTCGTAGGTTTTGCCGTAGTGGTACGCCAGAGGGACCTACCTACGCGTAGTGCATTTGCATCTGCGTCCCCGGGCCAACTGCGTGCTCAGAGTGACCTCAAACCTCGGGCACTCGTGGGACCTTCGCGGCCGCACGCCTTGTGCTCGTAGCCAAAAAAAAAATATATCCGCCCCACCACCGACTAGAGCACTTCGGACTTCCGCTGGCCAATCCCACCGCCGGCTCCACGCCTGGCTGACTGCGGAAATAGGGATGCTCAGGTTTTGTAACCCATGCTCGGCGCCCTCGCTGCCAGCCGGCTTTTTGTCGACGCCACTTCGTCATGGAAACGTGGTCGGGCCTCTTGCGAGTTCCACAAAGCCACAGTAGCGGTCCGGTCGACCTACCTCTTAACTGCTTCTGCACTGGCGAAAATGCTCCTTGCTTTGGGTGATATGGGGCCTGATCCTCGAAGCATTGCGACGGCATTTCGCACCAGTCGACCGCCCGATTCTCCGCGACATAGCGTCAATGGCAGAGACACTTTCGTGCCTTTCGCCCGGACTGGCGGGCCATGTGGACTCTTCCATCATCTCATCTTGCCTGCTTGATGCTCTTTCGGTCGCTAGCGGGATGGGGTGGGAATCCAGTGGGGAAATAACCTGCCCTAAAACTTGCATTATGATGGGCTTGACATGAGAAAATATCAAAGGGCAAGAAGATCGTCGGGAGATCTAGAGCAGGGGAATATCCGAGCACGAGAATCGCCGTGTACCACGGAACTGTAGGAAAATGAGAACCCCCATGAAAGGGAAGAAGCAGCGAGGTAAAAGCACGGGTAACTTGAAATGATTGGATAAACAAACTAGATACCTACAGAACATCGGTCTGTAACGGTATACATTAAATGACTTCTGCAGTCACAGGATGTCATTAGAATCGTTGCTTTGTGCGCTATGGGGTGCGACACAAGAAATTAGGGTCCTGGCCCGGCAGGATACTGCTCTCCAGGAGAGCGGAAGGCGGCCCGAGACATAAGATCGCCCATGCGATGCATTTGTTGAGCTGCGCCATAATCGAGATTGCACGAAACCATCAGAAAGGGCGCATCTGCGGTCCGGCCATTTGACCAGGCATTGGCATAAGAGGCATCGCAGGGGGCCCAGCAGCCTGGGGCCCTAACCGGTGGAACATTTGGATGAGACGCTTCCCAACGCCCGGTTCAAGCTCTGTTCCGTCTCTTGCTATTTTCACTTCTCTGTTTGCATTCCAAGGATTCCGAAGCCCTCTCGTCCTGTAGAATGGGAGCCGGTTCGTTGAAATCCAATCGATCCTAAACGGCTTGCCCCAAGTTTGCGGCGTATTGGGACCGTCTAGTTCGACCGGTTGCACCGATCCATCCTGCTTGTTTTCCTCCTCTTCATCTTCAGAGAGGTCTGCTTCCCAGAAGATGGTGCCACGTGCAGAGTCGTCGATTATACGTCCTTTGGGTGCCCATTCTGTCGCCGGTGTCGGTATAGATTTTGGTGTGTCTGATGTTTCTGAAGCTTGGGTTTCAGGGACAGAGTGTATCAGGTCGATGCCATTATCGTTGATAGCAGATGCCATGCGGGCGTATCCAAAGTATTCACCTGATTTGTTAGCAGAGAAAATCAGGTAAACGTTCTCGGCAGTCTATTCCTAGTTAGCAAGTGGAGCTCAATTAGCTTGTAAGGTTGCTTGGGTGACTTACGTCGTAAGCTTTGTTTAAAGCGTCTTCGTTGTGTGACTGCGTCGCCCAAATGCCGTTTCGAACACTGAGCTCCAAGTCTTGCAGTGTCAGACTCTTGACGACGAAGAACTTCTCTGCAACCTTGGCAGGAGGGCCGTCTTCTCGGGGCTCTCCATCAAAGGGGCGCTTCTCCTCTGTTTCGACAATCGTATCGCCGTCAGAGGTAACAGGGTCAGGGGGATGGGGCGACGCGCTCCGCTCGGGCGATTGACTCCGCTGGCTGGGGACAGACATAGCAGACGGGCCAGTTGGTACCCCGGAGGCGGGTGCAGCGCTTCTACGGAGGCGGCATACAAGTCGAACGCCGTGAAATCGCGAGTCGTGGAATCTGTGCATAGCAGCTGTGCAAGAAGCCTCCGTCTTGTAGTTCACGAACGCGCAATTGCTCTTCGAGATCAAGAATAGACTTTCTATGTCCTTGCTTGCTTCCCGAGAGAAGTGATCCTTGAGATCTACAACAGTCGTCCCCGGGGGGAGGTTACCAACCCACAATGCGTGCCCGGACTGTCGAGGCTTGCGAGGTGGACCGCGCGGTAGAGAATGGTGAGCCGAGTCCGACGCAGCTTTCGGGTTGGCTGGTGCTTTGTTAGCTAGGGCCATTGGAGCTTTTTTAGCCACGACTGACCTTGAACTGCTGCAGCGAGGTCGCCAGCGAGGGTTGGTGCGACCGCGCCAGCCGCGGGAACGAGACTAGTTGCAGGAAGGGTACTTTCTAACCCGGCACCAACCGCTGCGTGAGCTGGGGGTAGGCTGGCTCGTCGGGCGGCGGGATTCGTACCGTAAGCCACCGGCGGCTGAGAAAAGGGGCCCGGGTAGTACATATAAGGCTGAGCCTGGGGGTATTGCATAAAGGGCTGAGGCAACTGGGCATGCGCCATTGCACGCTGCTGTGGGGGAGCGAAGGACGGATAGGGAGGCGAAAACTGGGAAGTGCCGTAACTTGGGGCGTAAGCTGGCTGCGACGGGTAGCCCATGGCGGCCGGGGGATACTGAGAAATCTGCTGCAACTGGTAGACGACTGCTGAGGTGGAAGCGCCTGAGATGCCGCGCTGAGGCTGGTGTGGGGACTGAACGGGAGCGGGACCAGGCATGGTCGAAGTGTAGTCGGGAAGCGCAGCGTTCATGGCGGCCATGTTGAAGGACGCCGAAGCTGGGGCTTGGCCGGGTGGCATGCTGTAGGCATAGGCGTGGTGCTGGTGCTGGTGCTGGTGCTGGTGCTGCTGGTGCTGCTGCTGGTGAGGGAGCCGCTGGACCTCTAACGAGCGGTTCGGGTAGTGCGGCTGGAAAGAAGTGGCGGCAACGGACGGAAGCGTGTCGGCGCTGGGCTTGTCGGGCGGGCAGGTGGCATGCTGAAGAGCACTCCGGGCAGGCTCAGGGCCACTCTCGCTTGACGCATCGCCCATTGGATCGTCCAGAGCCACGGGCAAGGCAAACCACTGCTGCACCCAGACGAAAGACATATTAGCCCATTGCGGTCCGCACGGAGAGGAGAACGAAAGACAAGCGAGTGAGGCGGCGGCGAGCAGTGACGGCCATAGTGTTGGCGCCTACCTACCAGCTAAGTACACTCCCACGAGGAGCAGTGCGCTGGGCGTGGCGACGGAAGAGGGAGCAGCCGGCGCAGAGATGCCAATCACGAGATGGAGAGTGCGAGGGAGAGCGCGAGGAGGAGAGCAGGCTGCTGTGCCCCGGGGCAAGGCTCGCTTGGAGCGGGTCGAGGCAGATCAATCTTGGGGCGGGCCAGTG
Organism: Diplodia intermedia; assembly: GCA_021495925.1. NCBI lineage: Eukaryota > Fungi > Ascomycota > Dothideomycetes > Botryosphaeriales > Botryosphaeriaceae > Diplodia > Diplodia intermedia. The sequence goes on along the minus strand of JAKEKT010000105.1, from coordinate 26,091 downwards.
AGAGCACGCAGGAGGGCGGTAGGCGGTGCTTGCAGGAACTAAGAGGCGGCAAAAACGGTCAGACTGGGAGCAGCCGCGAGAGGGCTGAACGGCGCGTCATCCTGACAGGCACGCACGCCGCCGGGTCCCTGGGACTTACCTTGCGCGCACAGGCGGGTCCGGCGAGCGGGAGCAGCTGGACGGTGATCGGCCGCCGGGGCGCTGCCACGGCTCTTCCTAAAATATCACCCTCACTGCGGCTGGTGTGGTGGCGAGTGAGACCCCGGGGCAGCACCACCTCGGACCCTGCACCCGCGCTCGCCGGTCTGGACTGCTGCAGCGCGACGCGTGGGAGCCTCAGCGCTGGGCTCGGCTAAAGGGAGCCTCTGCTGGCACACTGGGAGCCCCATCCCCAGGGCCCGTAATTTTGGCCCGGATGCGCATTGGCAGGCGCGCCGCGGGCGCTGCCGGCGCAGGAGTCATGAAGTAATGTCGGCGTCTGCGCGACCGCCGCCCTGGGGCCCGCCATGGCGCCCTGCCGCCCAAGGCGCGGGGCGGGCGCCGCGCGAGTGACCTCCATCGCAGCGTTGAGGTGGTTCAGGTCGACGCCACACCTAACAGCCCGCCGCCGGGAATGCCCAGCCCAGACGTCAGAGCCCACGCGCATCCGCGAGCCAGCTGCCCTCTCCACGGCCTGCAACCGCCGGCCTTGGGCGCTGCTCTCGGCCGCGCTGCTCGCGCTCGCCGGCTGCGTTGATCTCGCCTCGCCCTCACAAAAATAGCACGCTCGTGGGCGAGCGATCGACGGCTAGACACCCAATGCAGCGCCCTCTCGGCGATCACTGGCCCTCCCGCCGTGGCCTCTGTGGCGAACGGCCGCAGTGCGCAGGGGCCATGACGCCGGATTACGCGACACCACGCACACGCGGCATCTGATCTTCGAGCAGCCTCGACTCAGCAGTGCGTCGGCGGGAGCCGCACAACGTCCACGGACTCGGCTCCTACGCGAGAGCGCCTTTGTGGCGGCTTCCACGCCGAACTCACCACTCACCACCGTCCCGCATGCCGGCTGCTGCCCTCGCCACAGCCAAATTGTGGGGTTATCCGTGGCCCGCGCTGCCCACGTCTTGTCCGCTCATTCGCCCTGTGGCGCGCGCACAGCCTCATGATGCTGTTCGCACCGCATCCTGGGATGCTGCTCTCTAGGTTCCCGGCCCTGCCATTTGTCGCATGCCCCCCGGATTCCGGGCTGCTAACTACGCCCTGTTCTTTCCTTCCCCTTCTGGGCCAAGTCTCGTACGATTGCCAAAATTTTGCCTGGCCGGGCTCTGGAATCACCACATGGATGAGCGGCGAGACAGCCTCCTGTGTACGAATGGAGCAATGTCCGTCCGGCTTTTCTCGGAACACTGTCTGCCGGGTGGCCACGCGAACTGCATCAAGTGAACGCAAGCTTGTCAGTCCAACCAGGCTTGGTCCGCCGGCGTACAGCGTTTTCCCAGTCCACTTTTCGCTGTCCCTTGGCCAAGCTCAGCCTCGGGGGCCCAGCTTCGGATTCACGGCCCCTGCATGCGTAGCGCACGAGCAATGGAATCCAGCGTGCCGTGCCGATCCACCTTCCCAGATTCCCACCAAAGAGGAACATTCTCTCGGGCATATGTCGCTGAAAAGCATCGCAGGAGCGGCTCTGCTCCGTTCTTTGGCCTTTCTTCACGGCTTGTTCCACGGGGTCACGGCTGAAGGTGGCTCTGGAGGACGTCATCTTCGGCTGAAAAACGCCCCCGCCGTTCTCTGCCCTCGGCTCTAAATCCACCACTTCTTGTCCGGGATCACTGGTGGCTGAGATTTCCAGGGGCAGGTATGCTCCGGCTCTGACAAAGACGCCGCATGGAACCGCTAAGTCCGACGGAAGCCTTCCAGTATCCGTTCTATTGGTACTCTTCCGATTCGCCATATGGCGCGTCCAGGCACCCCGGCTACCTCAGCCTCAGGACTCCTGGCAGTGGCAACCTGCCAGCTCATGCATGCTATAGGGGATGCTGAAAGCTGAGGATAGCGAACAAGTGACACGTGGATGGTGTACGTCTTCGACCAAGACTGTCTCTCCAAGGCTAGCGCATTTTCGTGGTGCTAGGGTCGATTTGATTGCTCATTGGATGGCTCCGCAATGAGGCTAATCTTTCTCTGCGAGAAGTCCTTGAATGGCTCACCGACTTTGATGAAGGCTGTCTACCCTTTCACCTAGCCGCCCCTTTCTGGCCACTCAACGCCACTGCCATTCGATACACGCACTAGAACAGTACTAGAGTGGCAGGCGTATCAAGGCAGCTGTATGACCCACTTGCATTTCATCCTACGGGTTCGGAATGCACTCGGAGGAGCCCTGGCAGAGCGAAGCTTTCCTGTGCATCTAAATCCGCTTCGCTTGCACGATCAGTTCCACATCACAGCGTGCGGCATTTTGGTTTCTCTCGCGGAGACGACTCAACCATGAACTTGTGTCGAGCCTCGCAGTAACAAGGATAGTTTCCTTCCATATCACCTCGCACATAGCCGATGCAATTGGGCAGAGAAGTCATGGTTTAAGTATTCGGAACTTGAGGGACGGGTGTCGGGCTGAGCAGATAGTTTGGCGCCATTGAGCGAGCTCACGAGGCTCCTGTCTAACCAGCGTCGTTGCATTCCGGATGGAAGATGCATGGAAACCCCAGTGATCTTCAAAAGTACTGTAAAGCACTATATTACTTGTGTTATGAAACGGCAGTGAATTGACATTCAGCTACGTTCTATATACGAGAAGTCTTTGATAGGGAAGAAGAGAAAGAAGGTGAAGGAGCGGGCCTGCTTTTATAGAAAGCAGGCGGCGGAGGAAACGAGTTTCGCCGAAATGAGTAAGTTAGTGGTACGTACGGACCACAACAACTTGTATGTGGCCAAAGGGTTGATCTCGTCCGACTCAGGGTGTGGACTTAGACCTGGAGGCTTGGCCGAAGCGAGCTTCCGATGTCCGAAAGAAATGTCGTAGGTCATTCAAGAATTGAACAAGATAGAGTGGAAGCTAGTAAGAATGGGCGGATGCAAAGTCGTTCATTCGACACGTGGCTCTTGGTAAATTTTTTGATCCACTGACAATCACGAGGCGTGGAGCGGCAGTAGTTTGTGACAGGGCCGTCATAGATCGATGCAACAGTCGTCTAGTAACCTGCGGACTTTGCAAACACAAGGAAGGTTCAGCACGAGGTTTTGCCGAAAATGGAAATCACGTGGCCGCGTGTTGACGGACTTTCCTCGTATCGGGCCTTATCGGCTGGTGCCTGGCCCTCGCCATCACCGTCACCATGCCGCGTCGCCGGCTTACTTCTGCATCTCCCGGCTCCCTCGCGACCAGTCTTTTGCATCAGACAGCATGCTTCACTTCGCGACGAACGTCCAGGCTGTGGAAGTGCTGTCGCCTGAAGCGCCGAACCCGGCTTTATCTCAACATGCTGCAGCCACATTTCGCGACTATTGCTGGCATCCTGAGCCGTCTAGATCTGGAGGGCCTCCCAACAAGCGCCGGCGCATCACTGCAGGCAACTCTACCGCGACAGAGGGGAAGGATAGCGGACGACCAAGCCATGTCTGCCTTTGTCGTATTACATTCGAACTGGTGCGTATGCCGTCTATCTCTTCTGATCTCCGCTGAACGAACTTTCAGGTCTTCCAGGACGGCGAGCAGGTCCTCGCAACATCCGGACAAGTCCCAGATCTCCTAGTGACCGGGGTAGGGTTGACCTCTCCGTCTACTTTGCGATTGCAACTGTCCCGGGAAAGTACATCCAAAACTCTTGCCGTGGCCCTCGCAACGCAACAGCCGCTCGGACCATTGCTGGCCCATTTGGATTTGATCGCAAGGTTCTTGAATGCGGGGCCCTCTACTAGGAAAAGGGCACCGATATCTGAACTGCTTTCCACGCACGTCGCCGTCTCGCCAAGCTCCTCTGACGCACCTAATCCGTGCGTGGAGCTACAGTTTCTGTGGGCCGTTGGCATCGAGGGTGAAGAAAGTAGCCGGGCGAACGGTACCATGGTCGCCCTTGAGCAAGCAGTGCTCTCTTACTATTTTCCTCCATCCAGCGTCCCAGATACCCCGTGGAATATCCAATCTTTCTACGAGAGCGTGCATGTGCCTCCCAAGGATCCCACCGAGACGCCTGATATGCCGAAGGACCTCCTGAACTGCACGCTTTATCCATTTCAACGTCGATCTGTCCAATGGATGTTGCAACGGGAGGCCGTCGAATTAAACGCGGGGAGCGTCGTCCCTTTAGATGATGAGCATGCTCGACCAACAGATCCTGCCCTCTCGTTCGAGTCTGGCTTTGATTGCAACAAGCGTCGATGCTTTGTGAGTCATTTGCGAAGAATGATAATCACCGATAACTCTGCGCTATCGGATGATGAAGTGGCCAGGAATCGGGGAATTCTTGCAGAAGAGATGGGATTGGGCAAGACGGTTGAGCTCACCGCATTGATCAGTCTCCACCGACGTACGATTCAGCAACCAACCATCGTCGATCGCTATACAGGTGCTGAAGTCGCTGCTAGCGGTGCAACACTCATCATCACCCCGCCGGGGATATTGGAACAATGGAAAAAAGAACTGAACACCCATGCCCCTCAACTCAAGGTCTTCCATTACAAGGGAATGCCACCGATCACAGCGCCGAAGAAACAGAGAGATAAAGACATGGTCAAAGAACTGCTGGATTACGATGTAGTACTCACTACATACCATGTTTTATCCCGGGAAATTCACTACGCAAACACAGCCCCGAAGCGTGACCTGCGCAGGCTGAAACAATACGAGCCCCGCCGGAGCCCTCTTGTTCGGATATCTTGGTGGAGATGCTGCTTGGATGAAGCACAGATGATAGAGAGCGGCGTTAGCCAAGCCGCAACGGTGGCCAGGGTAATTCCACGGGTAAACGCCTGGGCTGTCACCGGAACACCGTTAAGGAAAAACATCCAGGACCTTCTCGGACTCCTCATTTTCCTCCGCCTTGAGCCGTTCTGCAGCTCCAAGTCTCTGTGGGGCCGCACTGATAAGAAGACCTTCTATGACATATTCTCAACCATTGCTTTGCGCCACACAAAAGACCAAGTTCACGAAGAGCTTCGTCTACCGCCCCAAAAAAGGATCGTCATGCTCGTTCCTTTCACTCCAATTGAGGAACAGAATTATGGCCAACTGGTCCAGCAGCTCTGCGAAGACTGCGGGCTGAGTCCGGACGGCAAGCCGGTAGAGGAGAACTTCGATTTGGATGATCCACGCATCGTGGAAAGATTGCGTAGCTGGCTGACTCGCCTCCGGCAAACCTGCCTTCATCCACAGGTTGGTGGCCGCAACCGTCGGGCCTTGGGACGTGGCAATGCGCCCTTACGAACGGTTGAGGAGGTGCTCGACGTTATGATCGAGCAGAATGACACACTTGTCAGAGCAGAAGAACGGGAGCATGTCTTGGCTCAGGTCGTGCGTGGCCACATTTTCGGGTTTGTGAAGAATGACACTGAGCGTAGCCGCAACGCACTGGGTATCTACAACGCAGCCTTAGAGCAGGCCGAGATGTTCGTCACCGACGCCCGCCGCGAGCTGGCCAAAGAAGTGGCAAAGCGGAATACCGACAGCGTGAACTTAGCGGATGAGACAGAGGTAGATCTGAAGGAGGAGAGTGAGAGCGATAGCGAAGAGGAGGACAAGAATGGGAAGAAATCTGGCCGCATTGCTATACTTCGCAAGGCAGTTCGATCTGCTCTCGAGGTAGAGCACATTTGCACGTTCTACGTTGCATCCGCCTATTACCAGATTAAGACCAATGAGGACTTGACACAACCTGAATCAGATGCCTTCCGAGAGTTGGAAAGATTGGAGACAAAGTACTATGACCGAGCGAAAGTAATACGAAAGGAGCTTCTGCGGGAAAGCCATTCAAGAGCGGAAAGAACCATGCGAAAGATCAAAGCTCAGGCCAAGGTATGTGCGATGATGTTGAAAGACGCCTTATCTAGCTAACAGCGCTTCTCAGTCTCCGATCTCAGATTTACCTCTTTCCGACGATCGTGGTGGAATAGAAAATCAAAGGATCCTGGAGAAAATGGACCACTTGACTGAAAGTCTCAATGAACAAGGCGCTCAACTTAACGAGTGGCGACAAAAGGCTGCCCGAATACTGCTGATGCCTTTGGTCGACGAAGAGGATGAAGAGACCACCGGCGAAGAGTATGAGGCCAGCGCAAAGGCTCAAGATGAACTCCAAGCATACATTACCATGCTTCGTGCTATCATAGCAGACAGGCACCGCCTATTGACGGGCCAGACGAACAATTTTATTGACGAGGAAACGACCGCAGCACGGAAACAGGCCAGTGAGGGACTTGGCCCAGCACCCGAGTTGCTTCTGGAACTGGCCGCGAAACGAGATCGACTCAAGCCCACAGATGCCGACGATTCTTTGCGGGGCATCATTGCCGAGGCTCGATCCCTAGCCACTGCCTTGCAGTGGTCTTGGGAGAGCAGGAATGCGAGAGCCAGCGCCGAGCTAAAACTGGCCGAAGAACAACTCGAAGATGCGGGCGGGATTTTCAATGCAGAGATAAAGAAGCTGATAGAGCTAGAAAAGGAGCTCGAAGCGGACCGGGCTTGCATGAACTTGCGGGTGGAGTTTTACAGGCAATTGCAGGTCCTCAGTGATCAGCTTCGACCGTATAAGGAGGAACTGGACGAAGAGCTTGATCAGGAGGCCCTGCATGCTCAGCAGCAGAAAGAGCAAAGGATAGCCGACCGACTTGCAGGTCTCAAGACGAAGCAGAGATTTCTACTGCATTTGAAAACCGAATCTAAGGAGCAAGAGGGCCCTCGACTATGCGTAATTTGCCAGAATGACTTCGACATCGGCGTCCTCACGGTGTGCGGTCATCAGTACTGCAAGGAATGTTTCACGGCATGGGCAAGGCAGCATCATACTTGTCCGCTTTGCAAACGACGCCTAAATCCGAACCGCGACTTCCATGAAATTACGTACAAACCGAAGGAACTGCGCGCGCAAGAGGAACATCAAGCGACGCCGCTGTCGGACGGATCCTCATCTTCTGGGTCCGGCAGCTCGTCCATCTACACCGAACTTAGCCAGTCAACGATGAACGAGATCAAAACACTAGACCTCAACGGGTCGTTTGGCACCAAAATCGACACGCTAGCGAGACATCTGTTGTGGATCCGACAGAACGATCCGGGATCCAAGAGTGTCGTCTTCTCGCAATACGGAGATTTCTTGAAGGTTCTAGGCGATGCGTTCCGGCAGTTCAAGATCGGGTTTTCAAACATTGCAGAGAAAGGAAGCGTCGAGAGATTCAAGCAAGATGCAAGCGTCGAGTGCTTTCTCCTCGACGCGAAGTCGGATGCGTCTGGGCTCAACCTGGTCAACGCGTCGTACGTCTTCCTGATGGAGCCGCTCATCAACGCGGCAATCGAGCTTCAGGCGATAGCGCGGATCCACCGGATAGGCCAACAACGGCCGACGACAGTGTTCATGTACCTGGCAGTGGACACGGTGGAAGAGAACATCTACGAGATCAGCGTACAGCGCCGGCTAGAGCACATGGCAGGACAGATCAAGGGAAAGTGGCGGTCAGGCTCGTCGACGCCGGTGTTGCAGGAGAAGGAGCTGGATGCGGCCAACACATTCGAGATGCAGCAGGCGCCGGTTTCCCGGCTGCTCGTGCAGAAGAAGGGCGGGGGCGAGATGGTCAGCAAGAAAGACGTATGGAGCTGTCTCTTCGGGCGAGGGGGCAGGCAGCGGCAGGCGAAGGCGGGCGGTGCAGGCAGGGCGGAGGCGGAGGCGGAGGTGGAGGTGGGACGGTTCCTGCGGGCGGCGGCGGCGGAAAGCAGAACGGGGCAGTGAGGGAAAGGCGTGAAGCGGAAGGGCAGACCAGAGCATAATGAAACAAATGATGCATGACGCAGCGATCGCAGTCCGGACGAGGCGCACGGGCGGGCGGGGCATGGCCGCGGGGTTTCTTCATGGGCTTTGGCGGGCGCAAGGGCGCAGGGCGCTGGCACGGGAATGCCAATAATAATAAGCGCTTTGTCTGGCGGCGACAGAATGGCAGCGTGCATTCCGCACCGACCCGTGGGATCGGATGCTTGGCGAAGGCTTGAGTGGTTTTAGCTGCCGAATCGGCGCGAGTCGTGGGGCGTCGCGCTTTTGCTGCTGCTGGGGCCTGGCGTTGACAGCGACGGGAAGCCTGGCGGGCGCGGGGCCACAGGGTGCGACTGCGCTGCGCAGCGCTGCGCTGCGCTGTTGAGCCTGGGACGAGAGCAAGCTTTCTCGCACGGCCTAGCAGGCCCCCTAGCTCCGCGTCCCCTCCTCGTCCATCACAAGGAGCCAAGTCAGCGGCCACCCTTGCGCCGCCCAAGCCCTCCCTATATTATACTACTGTACCAGCTCACGACCCAGTGCCTCTGCCCCTGCGCTGTTCCACCGCTTCGTCTTGTCCCGCATCTTGGCACCTCAGACTCAGCGAGCCAAGAACACCAACCTCTGCTGAACCATCCGCCCGCCCTGCGACCTGTGTGTGTGTTCTGTACGCGCCCCGAACACCCTCCCCACCCTGTTTGACGACGCGCCCGCCCCAGGCCCGCCACCGGCTGCCACGCTGCCCACCCGCACGCCGCCACCCCCCATGGCCACCGTCGCGAGCACGCAGCCCGTCGAGCGTGCTGCTGCTGGTCCCGAATGCTGAAGCTGACGTGCCATGCCACACAGGTCGCGTCGCCGCCGAAACCGCCGTGTCGCGCCTCGCCGCTGCCGCCCCCTGCCGCGCACAACGGAGGCTTCGTCGCTCGCCGCGCTCCCTCTCGTCCCGGGCTCCGCCGCATGATGTGAGCACCTGGTCCCGAGCATGCCTACCAGTACGGCTCGCGCATCCCCAACAACGTCGCTGTCGCCGTCCCCGGGCCCGGGCAGGTCGCTGCTATCCCGCATCAAGTCGCCCTTCGGCTCCAAGGCCCGTTACATCTCCGAGTTCTACATCAAGCCCGATGACCCGCACCGCCAGTATTCGCCCGGCGACATCATCACCGGGGCCGTTATTCTCAGGGTCGTCAAGCCCATCCGCGTCACCCACATCGTTGTGTCTCTGCACGGCTATGTCCAGGTCTACAAGAACCCCAACTCGCCCGGCGACGGCTACCGTTCGCACTACTCGGCGATAGCGACCGGGAAAGGCAGTCGCATCGGCGGCTACTTTGGCAATGGCTTCGCCTCGCTGTTCGAGGACGAGGTCGTGCTGTGCGGTGAGGGCCGTCTTGGCGAGGGTACTTACCAGTTCAACTTTGAGTTGGAGTTCCCCAGCAAGGGCCTCCCCAGCAGCATTGACGTGAGTTGGCGCTTGTTCCGCGTTGCTCCGTGTGCAAGCTACTGACCCGTGCCCAGTTCGAGCGAGGGACCATCTCGTACATGCTGACATCAACCATGACCCGCCCCACCACCATCATGCCCACTGCGACCTGCGACAGGAAGATTTACTTGATCGAGAGCATAGACATCGCCCCTTTGATTCGTCCCAAGCCGAGAATAGTCACTCTAGAGCGCGTGTCCCGCCGGTCAAGAGCCAAAAGCAAAGTCAAAAAGGGCACCAATACCGGTTCGGGCTCCAACGGAGAGCGGTCCAATGGCGAAGGATCCAGTGGCGACCAGTCCAACGGACAGGCCGCAACGGAGGCGTCTCGGAGCAGTCGAGTCTCAGAGCTCAGCGAAGTCGACACCCCGGGCAGCCCGGCACCCAGCGATACGAGTTTTGAAAGCCATTTCAGTAGCAGCCAAGGCGGGTCCTCCAACGCATCAGGAGCGTTGTCGGCAAGAGGGACCGAGAATGGCAAGCAGGGCTCGACCAAGGCCGTCTTTGTGGACAAGAAGCCCATCACCGCTACCATCGAGCTGTTGAAGGCTGGATTCCTTCGGGGCGACAACATCCCACTGAAAATATGTGTCAGCCATACCAAACACGTCCAGAACCTCCGCGGAATCATCGTCACTCTCTATCGGCAGGCGCGAGTGGACATGCACCCTGCGATCCCGGTCGTGATGAACGCGAAGGGTGAGAAGGTTTCCAGCGAAGATTACTACCCGAAATCAAAGACGGGCCTTGGCGGACTCTCCCTTTCTTCTGCTGGATCGAGTCATGTTTTCCGGAAAGATCTTGCCCAGTCATTTGCGCCCCTGATCGTGGATCCTCGCACGCGTACTGCTGAAGTCAAAGCATCAGTGTGTGTGCCCGACGACGCATTTCCCTCGATCACATCCGTTCCCGGGGCCATGATATCCTTCAAATATTACGTCGAGATTGTTGTGGACCTTCAAGGCAAACTGACCGGGCTTGATAAATACTTTTCTAATTCAGGCATGATGCTCGCATCTGCTCCACAGCTTGGAAAGGCCGAGGACACCAACTCGGGCGTCTTTTCTGCTTGGGGGGGTCATTTCTTGGACACGGAGCAGTTACGGAGGGACAAAGGCGTCGTCTCCTGCGTATTTGAAGTGATAGTCGGCACCAGGGACAGTGACAGGCGCAAAGGAAAACGGAGAGCGACGTCCGAAAACGACCTGGACCATTCTTTTTCAGTCAGCGGGGATTCGAATGGTCTTACCGAGGAACAATCCCAACTGACGGGTTACGCGTCACAACAAACCGGCTTTCCTCTGCAAAGTGAGCGACACAACTACTACTACGGCCAGCCTCTTTACGACGATGGATACGGCGAAGAGGTGCCGCATCCATACGCTCATCCTACATATCCGGTGTCAGACTTGACAAACGAAGATGCATTGCCTGAAAAAGAACGACTGCGCCGAGCGGAGGCACGTTTGATGCCTAGTCAACCGCCTGTGGAGGGAGGCTCTTCGGCAGCTGATGCGATTCACGCACCCTCGGCACCTGTCATTCCGGAGGAGAGGCCCGATATCTTGTACCCAACTGCTTCTTTAGCAGATGCGGCAGGCCCCTCCGCCCCTCCTCTGGACGCGCTTGGGCCGCCGCCATCACCGAGTGTCTCGGAGGAGACGGCAGCCCCAACGTATGAAGAAAGGCAGGGAGAATCAAGCCACGTCTCCCGAGCCGCAGCTACCGATGACAAGCACGATCTCGCGCGGAGAAGACTCGAAATGGATCGCAGTGCACCTGGCGAAATAGCCAATGAAGATGCAGCGGGTGGCGGTCGCAGCGCTCCAAGCGCTCCGCCAGTTGACACTCTTGCCCCCTCGGCACCCGTGCTCACCGATGAGGAATACGTCTTCCCTTCTACACATCCCACAGACTTACCGAGATACGAGCGGTGATGAGCAACAACAAGGCGTTAATACTTTGGCGTTGGGCATGTCAGGCGTGAACAACGATTTGGGCTCGTCGGGTTCAGTCACCGACGCGAGCACCAGCCATATTGGTTTTCTTTTTTTTTGTTTTGGCGTGTTGATACCCAGGTCCGGCTCGAAACGATGGCGCGGGCTTTTGGCTTAGCTTTAGGAAAGAAAGAGGTTACTGTTAACGGCAGCATTGTTATACCTGTTGTGCCACCTTTTCCTGAGGGAGAAATGAAAAACGAACATAATGGAGCTCTCCTGTCTCGCTTGAGAGACCAAGGGGAGAATCGGTCGCCTGAGTTTGCTTTCGTCTATGGTACGAGGGCTGGAATTTGGGGAAATGGAGAGGCCAAGATAGATATTATCATTGTCGCTGAGGGCAGCAAGTGAAATGAACATACGAAACACGAAAATAGGGCAATGCTGTGCACGGCCTGGTCCCTGGAGCTAAAATAGACGCCGCCAGGGGTTTTCATGGCCCAACTTGAGCAAAGCGCTGCTGCCCTCTGTCATGCCCGCGACAAGTTATGCGCGGTCAATGTGGGTGGTTGAAGCTACCGTCTGAAACGCCTTGGTAGTGCTCAGTCCGACGTCTATGTCTGACCAATTGCTTCAATCGTCTGCGGGACGGGCTCTAAATGAGTAGATTATCAAGGGTTGCGACCTTTGGAAGCCACCGCGCGGTTCTTAGCAACTCGGGATATCATCTGGGATGTGAAACGCGCGGGAGGAAACTTGATCCATTATTATCAGCGCCAAGTGTGTGATGTGCACGCTTCTCGCCTCCTCGCGAGACGATCTTATAAGGGCCCGGCACGCTATTTTCTAACTTTTCATTTCTGCCCCATGCATGCTACATACAGTCCTGTTTCTATTTTCATTCCCGCCTGTCTCAATGGCCGGCACCGCACGCCCACGCAGGAGCATTGGCGTATCATGGGGCCGTAGATGGCTGCGTCGATTCCCGAAGCGCAGCATGGCTGGCTGAATACACACCTCGGTTCTGTTCAAGAGGAAGAAGGAAGAGGCACGGTATGGTTAGCGTGTCCGATGGGCATGGATGCCCTTGTTCCTGGGACAAAGCATGGTCGTCGTTGCTGTTGGCAGCACCCACCCCACTACGGGCGAACCAGGATGCGCACGCAATATGAGGCAGCGATGCGCGGGTGCTGCACCAGCACAGCGAAGCGAAGCAAAGCGAAGGGTGCTCAATTGATCGGGAGGAACAGAAGACGGTCGGTTGTTCCGGCTGAGTTCAGATTTTCTGGAGGCTGTCAACCAGCAGCCGCAGCGGGAGCAGGTCACGATACGCGGGCCCGCTACGGTGCGTGGCTCATAAGCGCCCAGCTACTGCTCTAAGCGCCGACGCGCTGGGCTGTCGGGCGGCCCGTGCGACCATGTACTGGTACCATCCCCCACCCTCCAGGCTGGCCGATGCTGATTCGTCCATCCCGGGCGCTTCGAACATGCACCATCTCACACACAAGCAAACGGCGACGCGCCCGCCTTCCACACGCCCCCATGTTTCGTGTCAATCGTCTTTGAACGGGCTGCTAAAAATGGCCATGCCGACCTCTCATTGGTCCAGCAAGGCCGCCCAGCTCCCATTCCCTGCTCTCCTTTGCCCCTCCTCCCCACCCCAGCGTCGCCCCGGCAGGCCCGTCCTGCTCATTCGCTCGCTCCCACGGGAAGGTTACAGCATGCCGGGATCCCGTTTCTCTAGGGCCGGCGGCAAAGAAGTCATGCCGCTTTAACGAGGGCTAAACAGCCAACACAACAAATCAATGCACCCATGCAAACGCCGCCTCTGTTCTTCCCCTTCCCACCTCTTGCCTGGGCTTTCCCGTACGCAGGAAAGCGCTGTGGATACAATGTGTGTGCTGTGCATAGTTTTCAGACCTGCTAGCAGTTGCCTCTCCTACCGGGCCTCTCATCGGACACAGTTCCGGCCCAGCGGCGTTTTGGCTCCTCTTTTTCCTCGTTTGCTTTCTTCCACCAGCATTCGACCACCCGACAGTAGGCACCAGGCGTTTCTGAACTGAGCATTCATGTCATGTGAATTCCAGTTTTATTCTTGTTTCCAGCTTCGTGCTCTTCCTCTTCTCTCCTCGTCCCCTGCACTGTTTGCACAACCACCCCCGGTACGCCCACTATATTTGAGCCGTGTACACGAGCAATATGTATCCCAAAATAAAGACAAACAAAAATAATGACGCCCCCAAGTTTCCCACATCTCACCCACTGCGCCCGGCGCTAGAAACAAGGAAAAGGCCGAATAGACTGTGATCAGACACCCAACGGTTGTAGCAACAAGCCAATGGTACCACCCTATGCAACTCGTTCGACAGGAGAATCAAGATGTGTGCCATGTCGTGGTCTCGCGCCCAATAGAGCGGAAGGAAATAGAACCAAGAAGCAGAGTGCTGAAGAGTATGCCGCTTGCGTGAAATGTCGAACTTCATCCGAGCAGGTTTTGTTGTTCAGCAAAAGTTCGTCAAAGCCATTACGTCGTAGAAAAACCTCCCTCTACAGCAGAGGCGGCGCCTCAGCAGAGGGACCAAAAAAGGATTATTGAGAAGGCGATAAGCGACAAAGGAAGAGGCAAAGTGAAGGTCAAGGTTCCGGGCAGCGTAGATGGTTCGACTACGGGATGTCCATGCGCATATGCGCAGGAGAGATCCCGAGTGGCAGGCGTGCTCGCTGGCGGAAAGATGGCGGTCAGCCGCTCGCCAATGGCGGCAAAGTGGACAGAATAGGCGGTGGAGTAGGTGGAGCTGCGCGGCGTGAGCAGAGCACGCGCAACGCACGCGTGCGGCACGGTACCGTCTGCGCCGCCGCCATCTACTTGATTCGTCTCCTCTTGCCCTTGGGCGCAGGATCCAGAGGGGCGACATGTGCGGCGTCGACCGGGGTGCGCGAGTAGGTGACCGTGCGAGTAACGACCTGGCGCACGCTGACGGCGCGTGTGTCCTTGGTCTTGCCGTCCAGGCTCCATGCGCCGGGGCTCATGGTTGCACTGTAGGGCGAGTGCAGCGAGCGCGCGCTCAGCGGGGTGCGCAGCGCCGGAGAGAAGGGGCTCTGCGGGATGAGGAGGCGTGGGGTCCGCGCAGACATTGGTCGAACGAAAGGTGACGGTGGAGGAATGGTGACGCGCATCTCGGTTGCCGGCGTCTTCGCAGCAGCGCTCGATGCAGCAGCACCGCCCGCTTCAATCTCCTCAGCAGCGGGAGCGGAGTCAGTGGCGGCGGGTGGTGGCGAGCCGCTGGAGGACGCAGGCGAGGCAGGCTTGTCGGCAGCAGATGAGGTCGAGGTAAAAGTGGTTGCGGACGAGGCTGATGATGTCCGTGACGTAGGTGGTCGTTCCTCGAAGGTAAACTTGGTGCTGGTGCCGGTGGGCATGGGGCTCATAAGGGCGGGAGACAGCGCCTTCAGAAAGTCGACATACGCGGCCGGCGGCGTGATGGGCGTCTTCTCGCCCTCCTCGCGCTTGACGAAGGACGGCGTGGCAACCTGCGGGCTGCGCAGCTCGGACGGGTAGGTGGCCGACACGGGCGTTTTGAGGGCCGGCAAGGTTGGCTTCGCAGAGGTGGCAGCCATGGCGGGCGACGTGGGTGCGGCAGTGGACGGCTTGTCGACGGGCGCGCTCATGCGGCTGGGGAGCGAGGGGCAGTGGGCTGGGCGGGTGGTGATATTTGGGGGCAGCTGGAGGTCAGGCGTGCCGCCGGGCGGGTGTTGGGCGCGTAGGTGAGGGTTAAAACAGCGAGGGGTGTGATGCAAGCCGGACAGGCCCTTGTAGGCTAGCAGCGGGGCCGCGGCCAGCTACGAGGCGAACGGCCGGCCAGTGCGAGCGTGACCGGTGAGGTGCGGCGCTTATGGGCGCCGCGCAGCTGTGACTTGCGGGCGTCCTTGCAGCCAGCGGGCGTGCCTGGCGGGGCGGAGGCGGCGAGAGCGGCGAGCGGCGAGCGGCGAGCGAGCGAACAAACAAACAACTGCGGCAGCGACAGCGAACGCGCGGGTGAGTGCCGATTGCAATGCGGGCGCCGCGGCCGATTTTAAGTCCTCCGCTGCTGCTGCTGCTGCTGCTGCTGCCGCTGCCGCCAGCCTCTGAAGCGCGCGACTCCAGCGACCGCATGTTGGGGGGCGGCGAAGGCTACTGGCTGGCGGCGGAGCGGGTCCAGGCGGGCGCCAACCGCCCGGCCTGCACCAGCGAATGAAGCTCACGTGGCTGCGGCGTAGCGACACGCCCAGTCTGCTCGTCCTTCGGCTTGCCGTGCTGCGGCGGCTGGTGCCACAGCTGCCGGCAAGCCGTCGTCCTGCCGTCCAATCGCTATCAATTCGTATCTCACTCCGGCACCACCGCGTCGCCGACGGAGATGGTGGGATGCTGCGCCAACGCCGACCTCCCTGCCTCCCACGGCGCATGGCACGCGTGCTGGCCAAAGTACACCTTTCCCTCACTGCGCCGCGTCTTCGCCAGCGTCACGAACGGCTCCTCATTCTTCATCCCCGACTGCTGGTCGATGCATACCATCTGGCACCGCCGGCATGCTCCAAGCAGCTGGAACCGCTGCTGTCCCACTGTCACCCCCCGCCATGAGTCCTCCGCGTAGGGCTGCTCGCCGCCTGGCCGGCTGTGGAGCCTCTCTGCTATCACCACGTTGGCCCGGAACACCTCGGCCTCGGCTGCCTTGCCGCCGCCAGCCTTGATCTGTTCATTGAGCCGGTTGACGCTGGAACGCGAGATCACTAGGATGGGGCTCTCGTTCGACAGCAGGATTGGCCGGGCCATGTCGCCATTCGTGTCTGGAAACGCGCCCGGCATCTGCGGTTGCGCCGACCCGCGAGCCTGCTGGAGGTCCGCCTTCGCATGCCTCATCGAAGCGCCTGTACCACCGGCGGCTGGGAATCGCGCCAGGGTGCAGTCAACCCCCAACGCCTGGCTAAAGAAGTCAGAGACCCCGTCCGATGAGTATCGCTGCGCGGCTACGATGTCTCCGCACACACGTGTTGAGATCGCCGACTTGTGCCCGTTGGACCCGGCAAAATACGAAGGATCTGCGGAGAGAGGGATGCAGATCTCTGAAGCCGTGTTTGATGACGCACTGCCGCTCAGTCGCACACGGAGGCATCCCTGCCCCAGATCGATACTCGGTCGAATCAGCGCCATTCGTGGATACCTCTTCTGGCTCAACGCCGCTCCGCTGCCTCGGTGGACCAGACACCATTCACGATCCCAAGCAAGCCCTTCCTTGCGCACCTCCCAAGCTCTGCCTGCCGGTATTTTCCATCCGGCACAGCTCTTGATCGGATAGACGGTTAGGCTCTCCACGTAGAATTGGCTGTCTTGTTCCCCTGCCCCGGGATCAGAGAGAGCCAATGGCGGCCCGACGTTTGATGTTTCCGCAAAGAACTCCCGCACAAACTCCAGAAAGCGATCGACGTCCGACTTTGTGCTTGGCGCTCCTATGCTGACGCGTATCATGCCTGTCGGCTTGCCGCCCATAATGTCGTTTTCGTTGTCGCAGCGCTGTCCGGCCGAGAAGTTCTCTTTCATCTCCCACGGCGACAAGTCCAATGCTGCAGCTATGCCACCTGGGTTACAAAGGCCTCCTGTCCTCAACTGGATGTCCTTAATGGATGCTAGCCGCTCGACTTCGAAGTTACTGGCCCATGCTCCTTGGCTGTTGCGAATGTTAAAAGCAACGATTGGGCCTTGCTTTTTGCAGTCGCTGTATGTAGTCGACGCGTCGGTGTATACCTGACACACTGGTAAACCGTTTCCGTGACGAAGTGAGGACAGCCCATCGAAAAGCCTTTTCGCAAGGAACATAGCATGGCGCGAGACACGCTCCAGGCTTCCAAACAGCTTTTCGTGCACGTCCAGGGCAGAATGAAGCGCCATGATGCTGTGGATGGGCAGAGTCCCGTCTTCAAGGTGGTCATGCAATGCCTCTTCCTTTTTCGCGTGCCACTGTTCCTTCCCACTAACAACCATATCCACTGTCCCACCGCCGAAATAACGTCTCTTTTCAAATATACCAATGGCGGCCTTACGGACGATCATCGCCCCAAGATCCGGGAAACCAAATATCTTGTACAGGCTGAGGACCGTGAAATCCGGAGCCATTCTAGGCTTGCGGAAGTCCAGCGGCGAAGTTGAGACGAATGCCGCCGCGTCCAGGAGGCTGAATGTGGCCTGCCCAACCCTATTTTGAGGGGCGCGCGCTCGACCACACCAATCCAGCGGCAAGCGGCGTCCGTTCATGTTCGACTGTGCGGGATAAGCGAAGAGCTCCACTGGTGCGCCGGGGGGGTTATGCCGCTGGGCCTTGTGTTCTAGCCATTGGTCCACCTCAGCATCGGAGAAACATCTGTGTTGGCTGGCCAGCTCCCGCACCCCAACCAGACTGGTATGGCATTCGCGGTGGTAGACGTACGAAAACCCCCCAGGCTGATCACGAAACGCCTCCAGCACCAGTTTGATGCCTGCCGTCGCGTTCGCCACGAATACGACGTCGAAGTCTTCCGGATCGGCGTGGAACATCTGCAGCAAGCGCAGGCGGGCATCCTCGATGCGCCGCGCCGACAGCTGAGACGCGCTGGAGGCCGAGTGCGGATTTCCGTACAAGTGGCCAACCATATCGGCGGAGAAGCGGTCGATTAGGGATTTCGGATAAAGCGTCGTGCCGGCATGGTCAAGGTAGACAGAATCTGTGGCACACAGGCGTAAGCAAGAGGCCAACCGTGGGGAAGACGCAGATATATGGTGTGGTGGGTACCTCTGAGCATGGGATACTCCCTTGCACGAATGTCGTCCACTTCGTGGTTGTAGGCGTCTGCCATGGCGCTGGGCTGGGGTCTCAAGTGCCAAAAGATGATTACTGCACTCCGCTTCTCAGCCGCAGTCAGTTAGTGGAGGCAGGCGCGGCGAAAATATGTCCATCTGTGGGCAGGGCCGACAGTGGGGATGCCGTCGGCAGCGAGATACAGGTCCTAGCAGGGAGGCGGCGGGCGCCGAAGGGTCGCCTCCGCAATCAGCAACAAGGTCCCGACAGTCTTTTGTGCCGATGAAGTAGCGAGCGACTCGGAAGGAGCGGAGCGCAGCGTCTGTGTCCGTAAGCACGCCAGAGAACAGGCGGTCGGCAGGCAAATGTGCGCAGGGCGACAGAGGGCTGTTGGTGCAGCTCAGGGCCAGGGCGGCAGGAGTGGCGGCCAGCCCCGGCCCCGGCAAAGGTGGGGGCACTTGGCACTCGTTAGCCCCCGGATCAGGAAACTATGCACCTCCACCTTTCCACACTTTCTCTCCAACGAGAATACAACTGCTCCGCAGTACTTCAATCAAGCTGACATCGCTGTATCGCATACCTCGGTCGCTGAGGGGAGGCATACGGAGTTGCAACACGTCGTGGAGCCTGTGTGGCTCCTACACAAGGATACAGCATTGTCTTTTCATTTATTGCCTTGTTTTCTCTTAATCGCTGTGGCGTGATGCACCCGGCGAACCGAAGGCCATGGCTCCGCCAATCCATCCTTGTCGTTGAAATCATGTGAAGTACACCTTGCTCCCTGATCACCCATATTTAGATCCCTTACTGACCAAGAAAATCTTCAGCTTGAATGCCTGCCATGGTGCAAGTGGGGTGCCCTGCGGCCCATCAGAAGTCGTCCGTGATGACCCTCAGCGCGGTGGAGCGGTAGACGCTGGCGCCTAAGATCGACCCGCTGGCCTCTTCTTCTCCATCCTCAGCCGGAAGAGGGATGTTGTCAAAGTTGTAGTTCCGTCTGCCGTGCTGGGCACCGTTGCGACGACCATTGGTATGGCCGCGAGGCTGCATAGTGTCCGGGGAAGAACCCTCGACATCAATGCCATGAAGGTACTTGCAGTTGACGCCGTTGCGGCAGTGGCCCAGATTCCAGTAACGGCAGGTAGCCGTCTTGCCAATCCTCCAGGTGTACACGTTAGTTGGCCATGAGGCTGACATATCTCGGGCTTGACTTACTCTTTCATGCTATGCTTCTCGTGGGCTAGCACCAACGTGGCTGAGCCAGTCTCAAGTAGCTTATCGACAACGTCTAAAACACATATTAATGAATGGCGGGCTTTGAGAAAAGAAATCTTCTTATTGATCATGGCCTCATAGGAGAAATGCTACATCCGCGTGCGTGGTGGATGACACGAGCTAAATGATACGCTGGGAGAGCTTACCCTGGCTCAGATTGTGCGCCATACGCATATCGATTGGCCAACCGAAAAGGCGCTCATCCGTCATCCACTTCACGATGTGCGAGGCATCCTTGGGTGTGGATACGTCCACCAGAGCATAGCCAGGCTGACCATTGGGGCGACGGAAGACCGTAATGGTCTCACTGTGGGAACAGACTTGTTAGCTGACGTACTCTCGTAGGCCATGTGGGAAGCTTACATGGACTGCCCGGTGTTGGTCTTCTGTTCGATGAGCTGATGGATATCCTTGTCACTGGCGCCAGCAGGAAGGTTGCTAATGCAGATGCGGCGGCCCGAATTGGTGAGGAAGTCACTACGCTCAGCACTCGAGGCGTTGTTCTCCAAAGAGAGCGTTTCAGCAGCATGCTTCTTGCTAGACTGACTGCCACCGTTGCCAGGGTTAGCAGTGACCACCACGTTTCCAGAGGTACCATAGGCTTGACCGCTCTGGGAAGCAAGCTTCTGGATACCCTTTTCGCTCTGAAGGGCGTCTTTGTCAGCCATCTTGATTTCGGCATCGCGACAACGGCGAGTCTCTCCTTCAGGCTCCTTAGCATCTTCAACGCTAGGAAAAGCCTCTTGCTTGGTCTCCTTTGCTTCCTTGTGTTTGCGATCGTGGCTCTCAGCCTGTCTGGCAGCTTCCTCACCAAGCTTAACCTTGTGCGCCTTGTCCTCAGCAGGTACAATCTTCACGGCGCCGCGTTTGGCAAACTTTTCCTTGGTGGGAGGCTTGTAGTCCTGGCCTAAAAGAGACTTGCTCGCTTGCTGGGTATTGGTGCGAGGCGCGAATGGGCCGCCATTGGTCCCGGCTCCATTGTTGTTGCTGCCGCCGGCAGGGGCACGATGCGTGGGGCTCGCAGAGGTGGTAGCAGTCGAGAAGAGCTTCCTTGCTGAAGTGTCCTTTCCATTGCCAGCAAAGTCATCACCAGTCATCGTGGAGTATGGAGCGGACTCGGCCATCGTTCCGGAAGCAGCGGCTGTAGCAGACGCAGCCGTCATACCAGACGCAGCGTATCTGGATCCGCGAAGGCCACCGGAAGCAGGTTCTAGGGAAGGAGGTACATGCTGCGAAGCAGGGCCACCCTTTGAGACAGAACGAGTTGAGGTAGTAATGGTCTTCGGAACAGCGACAGCTTCTGAAGAGTGATGTATCAGCGCATTTGAGGAGTTAAGTGCAGGGTGAGATCATTACCAGTGGAGTTTGTGGAGCTCGGGGTTTTCTGTCCAATGCTCAGCTTAAGAGCACTAAGCTCGGCTCGGAGCCGCCTAAGTTCCTCCGCCTGATCCATTTTGTTCTTTCGTGTCACTGGCGCTAGGTGTTGGCGTTGGGTTTGAGCAGCATCGGAGCCGCCCAGATTGGCGCGGGTCGGGAGAGGGCGCGAATGGTGTGGAGCTAAGTAAAGAGAACAATGTCAGCGTGGATGGAGATTTGACGGAGAAGCGCCTCGCTTTCCGTACCAGATTTGGAAGGCTGCGCAGAGGAAGCCACTTCAGATCCTGCAGGCACCCGCGGACGGTTGCCATGTGGAATCTTCGAGCGTGGCATATTGCCTCTGCGGGGGCTTGTGCAAACGCTCTACGACGGGCAAGAAGAGGGCGTGCTTACCGTTAGGCGCCAGTGTCTGTTGGAAAGCCCTACGTTGCGTTGCGTTGGGTCGCGTCGCGTCGCGGGTGGATGGTGAAAAGAGAAATGGAGAGAAGAACGCAGGACGCGGTGCATACATACAGGGCCAGAGCTGCCTGACTACCACATCAGGAAGGCGCGCCCCCGGCCGCACCTTCCATATGTCTCGTAGCAGTTTCCGCCCATCCATCGCCGACAGCAGCGGAAGCTGCTCGCTATGAGATGCGATACCCCTTCACACAAATTGAAAACGCCGTGATGCTGCCAAAAGACGCCTTGCCTCGCGCGTAATTGGTAAACGTAGATGTATTCTCGTCAGATCGGAAAGATGCAATCGCTTTCGGCAATCCGACTGTTCAACGCTGTGACCGAAAGCTGGGGAATCTGGCGCCTGTAATGGCGTAGTAATCACTCATGGGCCACACGCCTCACGCACCCAAAAAGTCTTTCTTCTTCGTGAAGACTAGACGGTTCAGGTATCTAGGGGTAAGCGAAGCAAGAGATTAAGCGTACCCTCACTTTATCAAGAGAACGCCATAGGACGATGGACTAGTCGCATCGGGAACTTCGCCGGCCTCACAATGTCTTGCACAGACACGTCGTGCGGACATCACAGCCCAGGTTGATACGGTAAGTGGGAATGAGGGATGGGGGCTTTTGAAGAAGTTGGAAACCGGCAGGGAAAGCCATGTAGACCTACTCCCAGAGTTAAAGAGCGCGCCACGTTGAAAGGTTTCGTCCTAGTGAGCCAACAAGTACGCAATCAGCCAAGGGAAAACGGCATCACATCAGAAGACATAGAGGTACGTTGCAATGAGAGAGGAAGCCCGGAAATATTCTAAGCAACGCGCACGATTGCGGGCCACCTTAGCTTATCTACTGCTTCTTCTTGCCCTCCTTGCCCTTGCGTTTCTCCCCAGCAACCCTATCCATCTCGGCAATCTCAGCATCCTCCTTCCTCTGGGCGTACCACTGGCCGGCCTGCAGAACCAGAACACCAACGAGGACGAGGGCGAGTATGGTATTGCTTGCCGCAAGCACGCGAAGACTGTCCTCACGGCCAATGTACTCGACATCGAGGGCGGCATCAGCATTGGGAGCAGAGTCGACAATCTCGCCCTGGCCATAGTTGCCCGAGGTGACGATGCGCAGGCCCTTCACGATGTTTGTAAGATAGACGATGACGCCGCACATGTAAAGAACCAGACTAGCGCCATCGAAAAGCATGTTTGCTTCGGAAGGCTTATACAACTTCATGACGAAGCCAAGCAGGCCAGTGCCAATGACGATGTGGAGGATGCGGCTGATGAGCGGCGGCGAGGCGTGCAGAAATTTCAGGTGGCTCTCAAGCAGGTCGAAATAGAGGTCGCGGGTGTCTGGCGGCTGGGGGGCGTGCCAGAGGACATTGTAGTCGTAGGGAAAGGATGAGAAGATGATGCCGAGGAAGAAGCAGGTGGCTGGCCAAGAGGCAGGTTAGCAAGACGGGGCGAAGGCCGCGGCGTGCGGGAGAACTCACGGCCGACGATGAGGAAGGTCGCGAAGGAGTTAGCTCGAGCGACCATGATTGCTGTGGACGCGCACGCGATAGGGGCGGGTTCGGGGTTGATGATGGAGGAGCAAGTCGGCAGTCGGTCGGCGAGGGCAAGGTGACGGAGGCGGACGACTAGTGTGCGCCTGCGGGCCTTGGGCGGCGCGGCAGCGTGCAGACGACGTTCGGATAAGCAACGAAAGCAGCGAGCGCAGGGCCGGGCTGCCAAGGCGGGGGGCGGTGAATGCCGGGCTGGCGCTCCTGTGGCTCGCTCCTCGCGCAGCCCGCGACTCATCCCCCAGCAGCCGCCCTGACGCGGCTCCTGCAGCGCGATCGGCATCGCTCTCTGCTCGTCCAGCCGGCTCCCTGCGCCCATCTCCCGTGCGCTGTCGCGGATCTTGTTGACGTGCCCTCCCCCCGGACCTGCGGTCGGGAGCACCGCTGTCGGCGGGTTGTGCGTGCGCCGCCGCCAGCTCCTCTCCAGCCAGCTCCTCCCCAGCCTTGCCGCTGCGGGTGGGTGGTGTAATGTCCGGCAGGCGCTCGCGGCGCTGGAAGGTGCCGGGCGAAGCGACCTGCGCAGCCCGCACGTGGCCCACATGGTGCGCCGGGGGAAGGGGTCTTCCCCAGTGCCTCTGCCTCTCCCCGTCTGTGCCCCCAGCGACCCACCGCACGACGCTGCAGCGCCTGCCATGCGCCCTCGCGCCGCGATGCCCTGCTGCGACTGCGACTGCGACGGCCGCGGCGCATCCGCGCTGCAACTGCCGCGCACCACGAGCCGCGGCTATCCGGCTCCGTTCCTGGCGGGAGGATCTCGAACGGCGCGCACACGCGCTAAGTATCACATAGCGGGCTCCGGCGTTCCTACGGGCCTTTGCTACGACTGCGCAGCCTATCGGCCCCATTCCTCTGTCGTCGTCCCTGCTGACGGGGAGACTCCAGACTCTCCCGCGGCCCTGGCCATCCAAAAGTCCATGCTGCGCTAGCTGCTCCCGCTCGCGGGAAATGCAGGCGTGGGTCGAGCCTCTCATTATAGCCTCGCATTCGACGCGGTGGCGTGTTCCTTGCTGGCTTCCTCCATATCATCCCCGGCCGCCTGAACCATGCCTGCTTCTCATGCTCGCCGTCGCCCAACTCACTCCTCTCTTTTGCTCTTTCATCGGGTTTTTAGGCCGCCATCATGTCCGCCCTTTCGGCTGAGTCGTGGATCTGGTTCGCGTTGTGCCTCTTTATCGTGGGCTGCCGACTGTATGTACATCACTCCCCGCCCCGCCCCTGGCGAAGTGAGCTAAACAGAGCGCAGTCTGTCGCGCATCCTCCTCCTGGGCTCTCCCCGACAGCTTCAAGCAGACGATGGCTTGATACTGATTGCTATGGTCCGCCCGCACCCATCTCTCCCCCACCCATCTTTGGCAGCCACTGACCCTTCCGCCTAGAGCACCTACACGGCCCTGATTGTCTGCGTTAACATAGCCGCAAGAAGCAGCAGCAACCTCATCAACCCCGCCGACGGACCCATACAGTTCACTCCGGATGTCGTGAAGCAGCGATCGTTTGGCAGCAAGTTGGTCCTCGTGTCCGAGCAGATGCAGCTCATCACCATCTGGCTGATCAAAGGCTGCTTGCTGATCATGTATGGTCGTTTGACGTAAGTCTCGCCTAGCCGCGCCCCATGAGTTGCAGCTCGCTGAGCTAGAGATGCAGGACGAGTACCAAGCAAAGTCTGGCCGTCAAGCTCGTTGCTGCATATGTGGTCATCGGCTTCATAGTCATGGAAATCCTTTATCTTGGAGTTTGGTGCCGCCCGTTCAACCAGTACTGGGCTGTTCCGACATCCAACAGTGAGTCCTCCGGCCCCCATCTTGCCGCCGTCGTGCTGAGTGGCTGTAGCCCAGTGTTCCGCAGCGACCAACCATCTGATAACCAACGCCATCCTCAACATCTCGTCGGACATCTTCATCATGGCGATTCCAATGCCTATCTTCCTCGCAGCCCGGCTCCCGCTCAAGAGGAAAATCATCCTTTGCGGCGTCTTTGGCCTTGGTACCTTCA
This sequence comes from Diplodia intermedia, assembly GCA_021495925.1. NCBI lineage: Eukaryota > Fungi > Ascomycota > Dothideomycetes > Botryosphaeriales > Botryosphaeriaceae > Diplodia > Diplodia intermedia. The sequence goes on along the minus strand of JAKEKT010000105.1, from coordinate 1,291 downwards.
GCGTAAGCCCCGCAAACCTCTCTTCGGCATTGCCGAGCACGTGGCTGACCGTCGATAGATCCTGTCGGCTATCTTGAACAAGTTTTACAGCTTCACTGAGCCGTTCGGCTCTGCGTGGGTGTTTTGGTATGTCCGTGAATCCTCGACTGCAATTTTGACGGCCAACATCCCCTTCACCTGGACACTCCTCCAACGCACCTTCAACATGGGCTCCTTCGCCGGCTCGTCCCGCGGACGGTCCCGCACTACCTACCACCAGTTCAACCACTCCCACAGCACCAAGAACGCCACCATATCCCGCAAAACACATCGCCCGGATGACCTGGAGAGGAACGACAGCCAGGAGCAGATTGTGCCGCTGGAAATCTGGCAGAAAGTTCAGCTCAGCGTGCAAACCAGCGCCGCCGTGGACGACAAGAACCCCAACGCAACAGTCACCGAAACTGGAGCCGAGTCCATCAACGATGCCAAAAGCGACACGAGCAACGGGAGCAAGAGTGACGACATCGGTCTTCCCAACGCAGGTGTAGCCCGGGTAACGACTACATGTGTTCGTGGGCCTGATTGATCGATTGACCGTTCGATTTCTTATCACTCATCATGGCGATGCATTTCATTTGTCGGCGCGAAAAACAGTGTAACCCCGGACGCGACTTAGTTGATGACCAAATTTTTTGCAAAATCTTGACAGCATACGGGTACCGGGTCTTGGCGTGGGGGACGAAAACGCCAACGACTGTTGACTCACAGCACAGCCCGTGTTGCCGACAGCAGCGCTGGTCGCCGTGCAGAGTTGCCCAGCAAACAGCACTTGTGCTATTATGCTTATTCTCCGCCTCTTCGATCGCGGACATGTAAAGACGCCCGCAGCTTTCGCTGGGCGTAAGTATTATCAGCACCGGCCCAGTCAGGGTGTGAAGTTGAGCAAACGTCATATCTGAACACCAGTGCGTTGATCAGCATACAATACGAGTTGATACCACCTTCCAAAAAGACCACTTCTTCCACTTAGTCCGTAGGGATGAGGCTAAAAGGAAAAGGGGAAGCACACCAATGCTTTGGCAAAGTGAAGAAGGTAATAATCACCTTCAGCGAAAACCCGCGCAGGTGCCGATGACGGGTATTCCACCCTCCCGCTTCCACCCGTCTGTACTAAGGAAGCTTGAAACCCAAGTGGAAAGAAAAAGAAAGGGAACCATAAAGAAGGAGAGAGGAGGATGGATGCCTAGCTTGACGGAGACAACTTGATGCAAAATGCTTGGTTCGAGGCAGATGCGGAAGCGTGCAGATC